>JAQRGC011630133.1:0-15025 GCA_028659135.1 Plantago lanceolata | reverse complement strand
TAAAGTATAAATTTAAATTAAATAAATTTAATTTGAAATAAATTGTCTTGAAGCGAATTGAATTGGACATAACTAGACTTGATGTGAATTAAAAAGAGCGTAAAGGTTAAGTAAGTTACCGTTATTCAGTTATGAAAATTATCTACACAACCGATCAAACCGCTTAAAGTATATATGTTCACCAATCATGAAATTTTGAATTTGAAAAAATATATAAAAATATGTTGCTTAAAATTTAGTTTGTTTATTTCTAAATATATGGCCAAAACAAGTTGAATTTGTAAATATTTTTCAACTTCTGGCTAGTGTGCCCTAGTTCCTAAATACTACTCCATGGTGTAGTAAATCTTCACCAAATGGTAATAAATAAACTAATTAAATAAATACTCGTAAAAATTAGGAAAAAGATTAAATAGACAAGCCAGCTAATGCGGTGGATAAAGTTGACACCTCAACAGTTAATAGAACCCTTAAATGACCGACACACAATTACCTACCATGCACCCTCTCACAGAGGATCACACCACCATTTATCCTCAGAATCATACTGGAATATTTCCCCTATAAATACCCTCCCACACTCCACTCCCAAAACCTCCTCAAATTAAATTCGTTTCCCTCTTATTTCCATTTTTATTTCTCCGGCGACGTTTTGTTTTAGTTTCCGGCGATATGGCTCTGCTTTCAGATCTCGGTACTGAGATTGTTATTCCGGTTTGCGCCGGCATTGGGATAATCTTCTCGCTTGTCCAGTGGTATTTGGTTTCGCAAGTGAAGGTCACTTCGGACGGAAATGCTCACTCCGGGACTAAGAACGGGAAGAACGGGTACACTGCTAGGTTGATTGAGGAGGAGGACGGTGTCGCCGACGAGGATGTCGTTGCTAAGTGTGCTGAGATCCAGAACGCCATTTCTGAGGGTTTGTTACTGTTTCCAGATCTCAACTTTAGTTTCCTTTTTTATTTTTTATTTTGCCAGATCTGTTTTATTGTATATTGGTTGGTAGAGAAGTTAATTAGTGTGAGCTTTTGGGTGAAATGATGTGAAAGTGAAACAGAGTAAAAGTACATTTGCATTTTATAGATCCAGACAGAGAATTTGGTATGAGTCCTATTTTGAGTAGATAGAATTTGGAAATGAATTAATTTTCCCAAAGTGGAACTAACTGTTAATGTTTTGTTCTTGAATATTATTAGTAGTGGATACCCGATACCTACTGAATATGCTGTCAGATGGTAAATTAGTTCTGTTTTACTGAGCACATGAGGGATGTTGTTTATTTTTGAAGGCACAGTTTTAAAGGTACCTTAAACTGCTTATAATGGCTGAAAGTGACTTCTTCTTTTTTTTTTTTTGCTTCTACTTGTGATCTACTGTGCATCATCTAAAATCTTGTAGACACCAAAAAGTCATATCTGCAAATGCAAAAAGAAAATGAGCACCTAAAGATTTGAATCTTTCTCTGATGTTCTTAGTTTATTGTTGTTTTACTTGTCGGCGGCTAAGTTTGGTGGTGATAGGGTTTTTCCACACATAGTTGGGGACTTGGGAGGAGGTTGTTGGGCATATGGGCTGCAAGCTGTCACCTAGAGATGTTGGATCTGATTTTGTTTTTTTTCTTTTTTTTTTTCAACTTGACCCAATTATTAAATGAAGTATTAAATGTTGCTTGTATATATCTTGGGAATATTCATTGCAGTGATTTTCTATTCATTCTGTTGTGTGAATCCTAGGACTTATTTGGGGGAGTTGGTATTTCTATATTCTTGTATACATACAAATGGAAATAGTTTATTGGATACTGTCAACTAAGATAATATTTTAATAACCAAGTGCATGTCTGTGTTGCGTGTGGGAAGAGGTAGGTGTGTATGGTAAGTTCTTGGTAATGTTGTTTTATCTTTCTCTAGAAGAGATAATAACTTAACGTGGCTTCTTAATTATGGAGGGATGGTAACTATCACTATTCATGGCCCACCCTAATAGGCATCTTTGTCATTTTTGTTTGTTTAGATTATAATTTCTTTTCATTAGTTCTAGTTTTACTGTAATATTCTTAATTGTTGTCAGTTTTGTTTTTAATTATTTCATTAATAATTAACAGTACATGTATTCAAGGGGACATGAAGTATTCCATTTGAAGTAACTTTGTTCTTTAGTACTACTATAAACGAACACATTAAAAAGGGATGTACGTAGAACCTTTTTTTCTAAGCTGTCTTACCATGTAGTATTGTTAATGGACTGTATATATCATGTCGATATTGTTGTTTCCTGGTGAATTTTGAAATGCCAAGTGTATTCTAAGTTGGCTTGATTTGCATGAAGTTGTCATATCACTCCCATTTTCTTTGTGTTGAACTGTCCCTTTTAGGACTATGGTGTGTTTTGTTCTTACACATCTACAATTTCTTGTTAACAGGAGCTACATCTTTCCTGTTCACTATGTACCAGTATGTTGGTATATTCATGGTTGCTTTTGCAATCCTCATCTTCCTGTTCTTGGGTTCCGTTGAGGGTTTTAGCACGAAGAGCCAACCTTGCACTTATGACAAGGAGAGTATGTGCAAGCCAGCTATTGCAACTGCACTTTTCAGTACCATAGCTTTTGTGCTTGGTGCTATCACCTCCGTCATATCTGGTTTCCTTGGGATGAAAATTGCAACCTATGCAAATGCTAGGACAACATTGGAGGCTAGAAAAGGTGTTGGAAAAGCTTTTATTACTGCTTTTAGGTCCGGTGCAGTTATGGGTTTCCTCCTTGCTGCCAATGGGTTACTGGTTCTATATATTACTATTAATTTGTTCAAGCTTTACTATGGGGATGACTGGGAAGGTCTTTTTGAGGCTATTACCGGATATGGTCTCGGTGGATCCTCCATGGCTTTGTTTGGAAGAGTTGGAGGTGGTATATACACAAAGGCTGCTGATGTAGGTGCTGACCTTGTTGGGAAAGTTGAAAGGAACATTCCTGAAGATGACCCCAGAAATCCAGCTGTAAGTTACCTTATTGATTTTGCTTTAGGATCTATATGCAACCTGAATGCACCCCTTAAGGCAGTTAATCGTTATTTGAATAAGAGTATTAGCAAGGCACTATTAATAATTTTGCTTCTGTTCAATTTGTCCTGTAGGTGATTGCCGATAATGTTGGTGATAATGTTGGAGATATTGCTGGAATGGGATCTGATCTTTTTGGTTCGTATGCTGAAGCATCGTGTGCTGCTCTTGTTGTGGCCTCCATTTCTTCTTTTGGAACAAGTCACGATTTCACAGCAATGTGCTATCCATTGGTGATTAGTTCCATGGGAATTTTGGTTTGCTTAATTACCACCCTCTTTGCTACCGACTTTTTCGAAGTCAAGGCTGTCAAAGAAATTGAGCCAGCATTGAAGAACCAACTTATTATCTCCACTGTCCTCATGACTGTTGGAGTTGCAATTGTCACCTGGACCTGCCTCCCATCATCTTTCACAATCTTCAACTTTGGCACACAAAAAGTTGTGAAGAACTGGTAAGAGTCTGAACATGAAAATTATCTTGCATGCAACTATTTATCAATATAGGTATACCAAAGACAAAGAGAGTAACCTTCCTCTTGTAATGGAGTTTGGTTACTCTTAGAGAAACTTCGATGAAGTACTTTTCTGGTATTACAACTGAATGAACAATTCAATACAGATGCCAAATATTAAGACTATAATGAGCAGTAAAACGGGTTTAAAGTTTAGGAACTTTTATGTTATATCCCTGTTACATATTAGATGATGACACATGCTACGTATTCTTATTTATGTGTCCTATGGAATCTTCCAGTGTTACCGATATAGGTCTACATGTTGATTTGGAGCCTGGACAAGCAATATGCTAAACTATTTCTGTATCTAGACTAAATGATATTGCTTCTCTACAGGCAACTATTCCTCTGTGTCTGTGTTGGTTTGTGGGCTGGACTTGTTATTGGATTTGTGACCGAGTATTACACTAGCAATGCTTACAGGTGCTCATTCAGTCGTTTCTGTTTCTTGATGTAACACATGTACTTTTATCTATCAATTTGGTTTTGTTCTACTTTAATGACTCTTCCTGCTTGTTTTTCTGCATTTCTTGTTGCAGCCCTGTGCAAGATGTTGCTGATTCCTGCAGAACTGGTGCTGCAACCAATGTTATCTTTGGACTTGCATTGGGATACAAATCAGTTATTATTCCAATTTTCGCCATTGCAATAAGCATTTTTGTTAGTTTCACATTTGCTGCTATGTATGGTATTGCTGTTGCTGCTTTGGGAATGCTGAGTACAATTGCCACTGGATTGGCCATTGATGCTTATGGTCCTATCAGTGATAATGCTGGAGGTATAGCTGAGATGGCTGGTATGAGCCACACCATTCGTGAGAGAACTGATGCTCTTGATGCTGCTGGAAATACCACAGCTGCTATTGGAAAGGTATTGAAATTGTTTCTTTGCTTGACAGAACAATTTTTAAGTGGACATTTCGATTATTTGAAAAACACTTGTTCAAAAAAAGAAGTTTTTTTCCCCTGTGATATAATCGAGGACATGGTTCATTTAAATCACTAGTTATAGAATTATATGGGTTTATTACATTTTCTCGCTCACCAGAGTAAAAGGCAGGATAAAACTTTTATTCTCTCTGTTTTCTGTGTCCCATTTGTTTGTGGATAGTGATGTTTATATGGATTTTGACCTGTCTTAATAGTAATAACCTCTGATTCAAAAGACACACCATCATATCTCATGCCTCATTCTGTCATCTGATTTCAGGGATTTGCTATTGGGTCTGCAGCACTTGTTTCACTGGCACTTTTTGGTGCTTTTGTAAGCCGTGCTGGAATCGTCACTGTCGATGTGTTGACTCCTAAAGTGTTTATTGGTTTGCTTATCGGTGCAATGCTTCCATACTGGTTTTCTGCCATGACAATGAAGAGTGTCGGGAGTGCAGCATTGAAGATGGTTGAGGAAGTCCGTAGACAGTTCAACACCATTCCTGGTCTAATGGAGGGCCTTGCCAAGCCAGATTATGCTACTTGTGTGAAGATCTCTACTGATGCATCTATCAAGGAGATGATTCCTCCAGGTGCCCTTGTTATGCTTACCCCACTGATCGTGGGAACCTTGTTCGGTGTTGAGACCCTTTCTGGTGTTCTCGCCGGCTCTCTTGTCTCTGGTGTCCAGGTATGATGCTCAATTCTTGCTGGATGCTGGTCTCAACATTTTGATTACCAATTTTGGATAAACTCCAACGTGCAACGATCCTGAAATGTTAAAACTTTTATTAATCTTTTCTACAGATTGCCATTTCTGCATCAAACACAGGCGGTGCATGGGACAACGCTAAGAAGTACATTGAGGTAATATACCGGTTCTGCTTTGTATAATTATCCTTTACCGTTTAGTAAGTTCGATGTCGATCAATATCTTACTCATCTGAGCTTGTTACAGGCTGGTGCATCAGAGCATGCAAGAACTCTTGGACCTAAGGGATCAGAACCACACAAGGCTGCTGTTATCGGTGACACCATTGGAGACCCTCTGAAAGATACTTCAGGGCCCTCGCTCAACATCCTCATTAAGCTCATGGCTGTTGAGTCGCTTGTATTTGCTCCATTCTTCGCTACCCACGGTGGTTTGCTGTTCAAGCTATTCTGAGTGGCTGGTCGGTTTCTCATAATCTCTACTTCCTGGTACTTGGCTTCGGGTTGCTTCATTGATGTTCTTTTGTTCACTGTCTGTCCTGATTATCGGAAGTTTTAAGTTTAGCTCGTAGCTAGTGAGATGTTAAAGTTTTGAAGAGCTGATTATGACGATAACTGCTGGTAAGGATATGATACGAAATCGAAGTCCTTACCACATGTACCTCATATCAACATGTGTTAGATTTTATCTCAAGTACTTCAGGAACATGTTTTTTGTATTTTCCCTTAGAACACGAAACGAAACCATTGGGTCCTAAATTCATTGGTGAAATTTAGTCTTCTGTTTGCCATTCTTTTCCTCTACTCGGTTCTGCTGTTATTATCAGCTCATATTCCAAACTTATTTAACATTGCTTGCCAACAGACAGCACATAAACTAAAACTTGGGCTTATTCTAAGTTACATAACCTCACAAGGTGGTAGTAGTAGTATCATTGAAAGAGAGCTCAATGATTTAGATGGTCATGTGAATCATGTTAAACTTGTGCAGTATACAGAGCCCTCATTCCCTTATCATAATGCTCCCAGTGAGTATCAGCATAGCCCTTCACCTTCTTGAATAACCGGGGTGTCTCTGCGCTTATCAGCCCTTCTTCCGGCCCAATCTCTGATCCTGATTCGGATAGGTAGAACATCGCTATAGAGATTCTATCCCTTGTCGGGTCACTCACTACTCGATGCACCACGCTCTTGAATATCCCGTTGCTCATGATCTGTTTTCCATTCATTAAAAACATTTCAAAATGACTTCGTCGAAAAGGATAATACTTGTTTAAAATGTATTACCTCCATCTGATCGGCATTAATCACTATAAAAGTGCCTGGGTTCTTCGGAACTGTAAACCATTTCCCCTGGTTGAGTATCTGTAGACCAGGTTCGTCTTGCACTATAATGGTGTAAGCTGATCCATCAGCGTGAGGCTTCAGGCCAAGCACACGATCATGCCATTTGCAAGGCGCATAGTAGTTGTACCTGCCGCTCACCCGTGCCCGTTCCCCAAACTGTTTTAGGAAGCAGTTCTCTTCCAGATTTAAAGATCTTGCCATGGCTTTATTCATGACTTCTGTTGCCGATTTCATCTTTTCACCGAAGTCTTCAATAGTTTTTCTGCTCGAATTTTTCATTAGTGTTAGCACATACGAGTAATAAAATAAAATTTTCTCCCCTGTTTTAAGCTACTCTATTAGACTACTCAAGTTTGAGAAACATACATGAAAGAGGGTGGATTCTGAGGCCAGAGTTTGTAGTTTCTCTCATCTTTAGGTTCTAAGAAGAGGACAATGCGGTCTGACCAGTCGACTGGCTGGCCTTGTTCTGGGATAGGATCTGCTCCATAGCCTTCAAAGTCTGTCAATCCTTTTTCGTATTTCTTCTTCTCTTCCATTGGTAGTTCAAAAAACTCGCGTCCAACTTGCAGGACCTCGTCCAGGAAAGAACTCGGGATCCCATGACCTGTGGCCTGTAAAAGAATCTACTAGTTAGAATTTGCAACCTTTATAATTTCTTGGACAGTTTAAGGATGAGTTGAACCTGAAAGCAACCCCATTCGGAGAGAGCTAGCTTGAGTTTGTCCAGTTCCTCTCGGCTTTGCTCATGATTGCTCAGTTTCCCAATGTCAATAACCGGAACCGGAGAGTCTTTCACCGAGTTTCTTTCATCCTCACTCTCTTGATTAGCATCCCTGCACACGTATAGTGCCGGCGGATCCTCACCGGTTACAACCAGCTCTTGAACCCGTCTCGAAAGTAGCACCTCAGCAGAATTATCAGCCATTTTGTTTTTGGTTATTTTCTATATTTTGGAGCATGGATTTGTATCTGTGTAACCAGCCCTTTTATGCTTTATGATGTGAGTACGGCCTTGATGATAAGATTGTGATCATGACGCCTATGGTCAGTGTTGATCCCTGCATGTGCATCAGAAAACATTTTGGAGCGCACCTCAATTTAGCACATTAGTGAATTTTGGAGTTTATCTCAAATTTAGCCTTGTTATACATCATGAGAGGGCTAATAGCCTACGGCATGTAGTTACTCCGTCCCAGACTAAACGTCTCATTTAATTATAGACACAATAATCAACACATGGCATATAGTACTGTATAAAGTAAAAATAATGTGAGCTTGTAGCATTGCGGTTTCAACTTGACTCGACTCCAGTTCGGCTCACTCGATAAGTTAAAACAAACTTATGCTTATCCTAAGTTACATAGCATCATCACTGAAAGAGGCTTCAGTGGTTTAGACTTTAGATGGTCTTGTTAAACTTGTGCAGTATGCAGTGCTCTCATTCCCTTCTCATAATACTCCCTGTGAATATCAACATAGTTCTTCACCTTCTTGAATAACCGCGGTGTCTCTGCGTTTATCAACCCTTCTTCCGGCCCGATCTCTTTTCCTGGTTCGGGTGCGTAGAACATCGCCATGGAGATTCTATCCCTTTTCGCGTCACTCACTACTCTATGCACCACACTCTTGAATATCCCGTTGCTCATTATCTGTTTCCATTCATCAAGAACATTTCAAAATGTTTTAAGACTTCTCATCGAAAATAACAAACTGGAATTGTATAAAATGTACTACCTCCATCTGATCAGCCATAATCACTAGAAATGTGCCAGGGTTCTTCGGAACTGTAAACCATTTCCCCTGGTAGAGGATCTGTAGGCCAGGTTCGTCTTGCAATATAACAGTGTAAACTGATCCATCAGCGTGAGGCTTCAAGCCGAGCACACGATCAGGCCACTTGCAAGGCGAATAGTAGTTGAACCTGCCGCCCACCAGTGCCCGTTCCCCAAACTGTTTGAGGAAGCAGTTTTCTTCGAGATTTAGGGATCTTGCCATGGCTTTGGAGATGACTTCTGTAGCCAATGTCATCTTTTCTGTGCATTCTTCTAGAGTTTTTCTGCTCAAGTTTTTCAACAAGGTGTTAGCACATTATAACATTCTTTAAGTAATAACCGTTTCGTACAGTTTACGACTACTAAATTTTGAGAAACATACTTGAAAGAGGGTGGATTTTGAGGCCAGAAATTGTAGTTTCTTTGATCTTGAGGCTCTAACATGAGGAAAATGCGGTCTGACCAGTCGAGTGGTTGGCCTTGTTCTGGGACAGGATCAGCTCCATAGCCTTCAAAATC
This sequence comes from Plantago lanceolata, assembly GCA_028659135.1. Taxonomy (NCBI): domain Eukaryota; kingdom Viridiplantae; phylum Streptophyta; class Magnoliopsida; order Lamiales; family Plantaginaceae; genus Plantago; species Plantago lanceolata. The sequence continues at coordinate 6,167 of JAQRGC011630133.1, read as the reverse complement.
TGCCAATTCTTTCGCGTATTTCTTCTTCTCTTCCATTGATTGTTCAAAGAACTCGCGTCCAACTTGCAGTACCTTGTCCAGGAAAGAACTCGGGATCCCGTGACCTGCGGCCTGTAAAAGAATCCAGTTAGAATTTCGTTTTCTGAACAAATATTTTTTATTTTTTATGTTTTGTGTCAAGTTTCAACAATGTTAGGAAGAGCTGAACCTGAAAGCAACCCCATGTAGAGAGGGCTAGCTTGAGTTTGTTCAGTTCCACTTGATCGCACAGTTTCTCAATATCAATAACCGGAACCGGAGAGTTTATGACCGTGTTTCTTTCGTCTTCACTCTCTTGATTGACATCTCTAGCTAAGTATTGTACCGGTGGATCCTCACCAGCTACAACGAGCTCCTGAACTCGTGTCGACAGTAGAACCTCAGCAGCAGGAGGAATAATAGAACTACCAGCCATTTTTGTTTTGGTTAATTGTTTTCTATATGTTTGTATCTGACTATCTGAGTAACCTTGTTGTGTTCATGCTATATGATCTGAGTCATGCCTTGAGGAGATAAGATTGTGAGCGGTTGGTTGAAGCATTTTGGAGTGCACCTCAAATTGAGCCTGTGAATGTGATACATCATTGGTGGGGCTACCTGCTAATGTAATTAGTGCTAATATCTTTCGAGTCAAGTCGAGTATTGTCGAGTTCGGCTCATTAGTGAAACAATTAGAAACATTCTCAAAATTCTTTATCGGACGAGTTGAGCTCGAGCGAGTCGAGTCGAGTACACATCCAGGCTCGAGTCACGTAACAACATGTAATTAATAAAATCGTGGTTCTTGTTTATATCAAAGAATCAAGAGAATCCAATAAACGTTAATGTCGTTTTTTGTGAGAAACAAACAAAACTTTGTATTCTGATCTTCGGTGATGACTAAGCAGAGTCTTGGTTCTTCATCTTCTTGTTATCTTCTTGTTCTCAGTTCTCATCATCAATCAATCAAACAGTTTATAATCACACAATTACTCACCTTAATTACAGTCAATTAGCCTAATCTAATCAATTGCTTGATTAGAATTTAGAAAGCACATCACGGAAAGGGGCTAGTGTAGGCTCCCCACCACCTTTTTTCCTTTTCAGTCCCTGTCTCAAATTTAACAATATTATCCAACTCCAACCAAGTTCTGGAGTATGATATTTTAACAAGTGGGTTCCTCTAATTTTTCTTAATCTTGCAGATTGGCAGATAAAAAAAGTGATATTTGAAAATGGGCTCTGCTTCGTCTTTGTTGACTCAGTATGATATTGAAGAAGTTCAAGAACACTGCAACCACCTCTGTAAGTTTTCTTGCTTTATTCAGATACATATAAAAAATTCTTTGTGTTTCGAGCTTTTTGGAGAGTTGGATTAATTTGATGGTATCTAAAATGATTAGATTCTGCACTCTTTGTATGTTGGATATTTATTTTCTTTTGTGAAGTTTATGTATGTTGGTGATGTGGTTTTGTAGTTAGTCAGCAAGAGATAGTATCACTTTACCAGAGATTTTGCCAACTGGATAGGAATGCTAAGGGGTTCATATCAGCTGATGAGTTCTTATCTGTACCTGAGTTTTCAATGAATCCACTCTCTCAGGTTCAATTTTGATTTATTTTTTCTTGTTGGACTGTGTAAAATGACCATTTCTTTTTTCTCTGGTTGAGTTTGTACTTTGTTGTTTTAAATTGTGGTGTTATGATTGTCACAGAGGTTGCTTAAGATGGTGGATGGCCTAAACTTCAAAGATTTTGTTGCCTTCTTGTCCGCTTTTAGTTCTAAAGCTACTGTGCCTCAGAAAATTGAGGGTATGTCATGTCATGTCATCTCTTGGTTTTTCGTTGATCGAATTTGTTCATCCCGACTCCGGAGTATGACTCTACTGTTGTATTCTTCAAAACTACAATCCATATAGACTGTTGGAAGTTGGAACTTAAGTTGTCTTGGTAAGGGACTTGATAAATTTCAACAATTTAGTTTTTGCAGAAAGATTCAGAAATACAACCATTTAGATTTTGTCGATTGAATATGATAGCTGTAATGTTTTAGACTCTAGCTTTTAACTTTCAAGTACATGACAGGATCAGATTCTTGTGCTGTTACCGGTCTTGTATAGCTCTCTGGCTTAGTGGTTTAGCTCAACTAAAATGATTAAATGAGCAATCTTTTTGTAATCTTGATTTATTTTTGAGTGAGTCAAGCAAATAACTTGTTCTATTAAAACGTCGAAGAAAATGATCCAAGAGTTGGTTTCAGATACCTAGAAGGCTAGAATTCAGAAATCCTGCTTCTTGGTTTGCCGAACATACAATTCGGTTTCCTGCATAGAGAGGTTCAGGTTAGTAGATAGCAGTGTAATGACTTGGTGTCGTTCTTATGCAGTTATCTTCAAAGTATACGACACTGATGGTAACGGAAAGGTGAGTCTCAATGATATAATCGAAGTGCTGCAGGACTTGACTGGCTCTTTCATGTCGGATAAACAAAGAGAGGTGAAATCTTAATCTCAAGTCTCAATCTACTAGTATTTCACTATTTCATCAGAATCCAACTCTTAGCCGCTTACCAAACCTTTTGTAAGATACAGTTCCTGTTAATCATCGGTTTAACTGATAAAATGTTTCGTTTGGCAATTTTCAGGATGTCCTAATTCAGCTATTGCAAGAAGCTGGTTACACTAAGGAATCATTTCTCCAGATGGGGGACTTTATCAAGGTTTGTGTATATCACTAAATCCATAACTTTGTCACCTGTTTCAAAATCTTCGGAACTGTATCTAATTATCATCAGTGCGGTTTTGATTCAGATTTTGGAAAATCCAGGCCTGAGAATGGATGTCGAAGTTCCCATTGATTAACCAACCACGCTCTTCTTGTCATGAATGGAAAACGCTCGGTGGTGTTTTTGTAAATGTGCATATATTGTGTTTACCATGTTTCTCTCCTCCTTTTTCGAAGAGACATAATGAGAAATAAGCAACTTGTATTTGCAGTAAAAGCTAAGCTTATTTTTTGTGAACCATTTCCTCAGTTACATAGTACAAGTTATATTTCACTAAGACAGCATGTGTAAATGGATTGGCAAGAAAGATAAAGATAAATACTCATCAGTGTTTCAGTTACTTTTATTTTCATTAGTGACTAATAACTGACAACACAACTTGAGTGAAGAACTCATCATGTAAAGAAGAGGCAAGGCATCAACTTTTCCAGTAATGGTTGAGAATTGATGCCTTGAATCTCACTATATCATGGATGGACTGTCTGAGAAGTTTGTCTCCTCGTGTATAAAGAGGGGAGGAGATATTCTCGAAAACTTAATTATTCGTCCTAAGAATGGTTTATAATCTCACTGAGACGGAAATGAAAAGTAAAGAAACTGTTCAAGTTGCACAAGAGCTGTAAGTTGTAGACTTCAGAGAGGAAACAACCTTCATAACTGGCAATAATATCCTAAATTTAGAGCCGAAAACCCATTTCCATCCGAATATGGACAAATCTTGCAGCAACAAACCCAATCCTTTCTTCTCTCCAAGACATACATTCACCAAGTCCAGAGTAGGGGTAGGACCGTAGGATAGACTTAAATTTGCCGTTTCAAAAAATAAAAAAAAAAATTCACCAAGTCATGCAGATAATGTTGCCTTCTGCTGCAACTCTCTGCAGCAAGCAACAACCATTAACTAAATCTGAAAAATAAAAAAGAAATGGCTTTCAACCAGTTGATAGAACGGACAGATTCAAGGAATAAGGTTGGTGATAATTCATCGCGAAACATCATCCAATTTGAGGTTCAAGAGAGGGAGAGGGCAGAGATTAAAAGACTGGAGCTAAAACTGAGAGTTCTTGAAGAAGAAGCTGAGATGTTAAAGGGAGCTCTCCTGGAGATTGTTCAAGAACGAACAACGTTGATCACGGAGATACATGAGCATCTTGAAACTTTACAGCCTTTTTCGATGCAAAACAAACTACAGGAAAAGAAGTACACTCTTGGAGGTGAAATAGCTTCATTTGAGGTAATATTCCCCTGAGTTTGAACAGTTTATATACCATCCAGATTCTTAGCAGCAAATTACACCAAGACAAGAGACCAAAACACAAATTAGAAGAGAATAATCTGTGAAAGTACATCTAAATGTTAAAAGTCCAAATTTTAGGTGATTTGTAGAGATTTAACTTTTTATAATTAATCTTTCAAGTGCTTTGGTTCTATAATTTGCAGGACAGAAAAGCTGGTCTATTGCAAGTTCTATGCAAAGAATCAAATCCATGGCTCGTGAAGCAGGGCGTACGAGCTAATCCGTTTCATTAGGCAGGCACCAAATTTTCAGTTTTGGTCTCTGGTAAGATATATGATAGCTGTGAAATTCTCACTTACCAGTAGTGAGAAGTGAAAACTATGAAGTTATGGTATTCTAATTCTTTACATATGGAGTTAAGAACTTAAGATCTAGTGCATTAACTTAGTATTCTGGGACACATCAACGATACACTGCAAAGAGTGTAAAACACAGTATGAATATTTCATCAAATAAAATATACTGTATGATAAAACGCGAATAATAATCACTAAACTGCGAATAAGGGCATAACATACGAACATATAGAATACCAAATCACATCTCCGCTCGATAGCCTCCTGATCCAAAATAGTCCCTCCTAGTGCTGGCAATCTGCACTCTTTTCTGATTCTCCAACTTGGGACAGTCAGCAATCCTGTGACCAAGACCACCACAGTAAGTGCACCCCTTTACTCCCGTAGCGTATTCAATAGCTTCTGCATCTTCAGTAGGATCATTGAGTTCTGCCAGAACTGGAGGTATCTTCTGCTTGGCCTCCCGCAGTAAGTGCTTCAAGTCGAGCAAAGTTGTCTCTGTCTGATTCTTGTTAATAAAGGTAGTGGCTATTCCCGTTTTGCCACATCGACCCGTTCTTCCAATTCTATGCACATAATTTTCTATTTCAGCCGGCATGTCATAGTTAATCACATGCTGAATATCTGGAAAATCGAGACCTTTTGATGCGACATCAGTGGCTACAAGAACGTCCTTCTTCCCAGCTTTATATGACTTTATCGCATAATCTCGTTCTTCTTGATCTTTCCCTCCATGTATTGCAACAGCCTCAACTCCTTTTAAAAGGAGGTACTCGTGAATTTCATCTACTCCCACTTTGTTTTCGCAAAATACTAATACGGGAGGTGCGGTCTTCTGTAAACACTCAAGAAGATAAACAGCTTTCGCTTCTTGCTTCACATATTCAACTTCCTGGATCACATCAAGATTTGCAGCACCAGCTCTTCCTGCATTTACAGTTATAGGCTTTACCATAGCACTTATTGCAAAATTCTGAATTTTGGTAGGCATGGTGGCGGAAAACAAAAGCGTCTGTCGTTGTGCTTTGAAGTGATCGCAAACTTGTCGTATGTCATCCTCGAAGCCCAGGTCAACCAAACGATCAGCCTCATCTAATGTCAAGTACCGGCACCTGTCAAGGTTCATTATCTTCTTTCCTAAGAAATCCTTTAGCCTGCCTGGGGTGGCAACCACAATATGAACTCCTCTTCTCACTATGTCAACTTGTGATCTCATATTTCCTCCTCCAATACAAAGTAAAGCGCGCAGTGTGGGATAACCAGCCTCTCTGATCGAGCTAAGAAATTCTTGGACGACGTCATATATTTGCGTAGCAAGCTCTCTCGAAGGACAAATCACTAATCCAATTGGTCCTTCTCCTCGAGCAGTTTCCATCATCATCTCCTCTTGCAATGCCATCATAATGAGTGGCAGCACAAAGGCCAGCGTCTTCCCAGATCCCGTAAAAGCAATCCCTATCATATCCCTTCCTGTCAAAATAACCGGCAACCCCTGCACCTGGATCGGCGTAGGCTGTACAATACCTTTAGCTTTTAAATGTCTCAAAACAGGCCTGGGAAACCTCATGTCCTCAAAGTTCTTGATCGGTGGTGGAATATCTTCTCCGTTCACAACAACGTGGTACTGCTTCCTGATGGCATCGCAGGCCTTATCCGACATCCTGCGAATGTGCAGGGGCGGCCTCCACCCGGTGAGGAGAGGCTCCGTGTACGTGATACCTTTTGCTAGCTGATAAACCGAGCTCAAAGGTTTAGCATCTGATAGATGCTC
>JAQRGC011629781.1:0-13240 GCA_028659135.1 Plantago lanceolata | reverse complement strand
AAGTACAAAACGAAGAGGTATGAACGAAGGGATGCATTAGTCCAGAACAAATCTGTTTGTTCATGAAGGGTTGTAAACATCCAAAAAGGTCGGGGCGCTGCCCCGCACCCCGCCCGCTGGACCCCAGCCAGGGGCTCCGCCCCTTGCAACCCCGCGAGGGGCTCTGCCCCTCGACCCCGCAAGGGGGCGCAGCCCCCTTGACCCCTGCTTCGTGTTCGAGGCCGATAACTCGTTAGCTCAACAAGCGTGCACTCCGCACTACCCGAACTTGTTCCGAGCCTCAACGAGAGATCGCATCTGTCTCTAGCAAATCACATTACTACTAAAATGAATTGATGACACTAAAATCACCATCACAAATTAGAGGTAATTATGCCTAATTTACGAGTTGATGGAGAATTTGATGTGCGTATTATTATGTATGTTCGGAGGGCCAGAATAAGCTCGAAGTATTAAAATTAGTATTGTTTAAAGTTTAAAAAATATTGTATATAATGTGGGGTAATAAACATATTGTATAATATGGTCATAGTCTTATTTTATAATTTGGAGGATTTTTCAAGTATTGAATATGGTAATATTTGATAACTACGTTAATTAAAAATAGACTATGTATGTCCCCAGTGTATGCTTTTTTTTTTTTTTTTAAACGGAAAAATAATTATAATAAATAGGGAGCATAAGATATGCTCAAAGTTCTTACAAACGTCACCAAAATAAGGCTCAAAACCAATAATATTGGGAGAAATGCGCTTCAAAGAAAATCCGAGGCCCAACTTTTACCCCAGGCATTTTCTAGAAAGCCAAATCTCGCAAAAACTCTACCAAAAAGCTAAAAACGTAACCCTTCGATGCACTTCAATATGTGACGACAAGACCCTATAAGCTGAAAACAGGGGGAAAGCCTTCAAACTCCATCACCAATCAAAACCGCCTTTCGAAAGCCTCAATGTGAACTTTGCTTTCCACTCATGGGATCTTTACCAAATCAAGCCCCTGGACCAACAATAAAACACTTCAAAACAAACATCAAGAGTCAAAAACCCACGAACACTTAGCTCACGAGGTCACATTACTCCACTCTATGTCTTTTGGCGAGCAAATGAGTAGCCATTAAATCGGAACAACGTTATGTCCATCAAACGCTAAGCTCCTTCCTTTTTAATACGGGATGGCTTGTAACGGTTCAAATCTAACTCTGCGACATATGCTCGCCAACCTACAAGTAGCAAGAAATTGAAAATGTAACCTAATAAGTAAGTGAAAGTGGTTGAACTTGAGAAAGGAAGTTTAAGACCCGGCCCCGACCGAATCCCCTGACCAAGTAGACCAAGAGTCCTACAAGAATTACAACCAACTCAATGTTAGTTAACTTGGATTAAAACCCAAGGTGAGGGGGTTTAACACCAAAACACCCACCCCAAGTCTCTTACCAACATACGATGCCGACGGATGAAAAATGGTTCACCATACCGAGCCCCTGTCCAACAAAGAAAAAGAAAGAGTTTCTTTCAGATAAAGGCCCCAATTCTATATTTTGAACAGAAAAGGGTCTGACCTCTTTCTGAAAGAAAAAGAGGTTTTGGCGAATCATGAAATGCCTATAATGCCCTTACTGTTACATTGATTATAAGACATTTGCGGCACTTTCATGGTTAGCTGTTAACACACTAATGAATAATATATTTGGATTGTATGAAGATTAGCAGAAGACATCGAAGAATGTGTAACAGACTATTGTTTGAAATAATCTCTGGACGGACGTGAACTTTGTCTGACACACTATTGATTTACTTTTCACGGATTTTGGATAATTTGTGGTACTAGACATTATTGATGAAGTTGATAGACTAAGAAGTAATCACATTGTTTTTCCCTACAATTCCTTCCATTCGTTTAATTTAGTGTGTGTTTTTCACTACAATGGGTAGAAGATGACCTGGTTCAAGAAAGAAGATTTCGATTGCAAGCACGATGGATGAGTATAAAGGTATGTCGATTTAGGAGTAATATTATAATTTAGATTTAGCTGTAAGTCTGATTCATTGATATTGTCATTTGTATTTAATTTTATAGCTTATTATCTCAATCGGAAGAATCGTTCTATAAAGCAAAAACTTCGTATGAGTGATATTGATACAGGTAACAATAATTTCTTTATTTATTCTTAAGGATATGTTCTGTGCTTTTGAAATTTACTTAAGTGCTAATTATAATTCCACATGAAGAACTTCGGAAAATCTGTGAAAGGAAAGGGTGGAAATTGAGAAAGAACAGATCAGGTAATCTTATTAAGCAGTCAAGATTGCATTGCTTTCTACAATTTAGACATGAAATTTAACATAGATGAGAATTTTTTTCTTCCCAGATAGGAAAAATCATAAAGTGAGGATTGATACTTCAGATTCATATAGTTCTGGTATGAATAGAAGTATTACAGAGGAGGAGATAGAGTTCGCTGATGAAATCCGGCGTAGAAAATGTAAGATATATACTTTGTCAAGTAATAAATGTTGTAAAATTACTTTGAGTGCATCTTATCTGCTCTAACAAATCAAACTGTTTCATTAGGCCAAAGAAAGGCAGCTGCAGAGCTGAAACGTAAAATCATGTTTGATGACTTATCAGATGATGTTGATTCATTGGGTGCTCATAAGGCAAAGTGGAAACTAATTAAAGGTATATCGTAAATTCGGTGTAAAGTATAGTATATTGGATTATAATTATAGTTTATCTTATTTGAATTTTGTGTTTTATATATCACAGTACCTGATGATGGCAAACACAAATCAGTTGTTAAATCTGATTACAATGGTACTGATACAGATTATGGTTTTTCAGGTAAATGAATTCTATCAAATGTATTTATGCCCTACTATGAACCTATAATTGTAGTTATAGTTAATCTTTATGTTGCAGAGGCTTGCAGTGGTGTCGAAAAGATTCCTAAAACTTACAAATTTGGTAAGTAGTATTGATTTGATTACACAATTTTCTATGGTCTTGATAAAATTAGCTGATGTTGTTTACTTAATGTAGGTAATGTTACTATAAGAAGTCTGAATACTATTTCCGTAGTAATCTCAATACTATCATACGAGAGATCCGTGGATTATCATTGTCTGCTCTTGATGTAGAGTATATTAAAAGGACTCCATTCTGGTTCATGATACAACTTATTCAAAACGAATATTATAATTTGATGATGGATTACACGCGGAAGTTTGATGATGACATCCGATATATTGCATCACTGTATGACTCTCGTGTTGGTGGATTTGTAGTCGGTGGTTCCGTTCTGAAACTGATGAAGAAATATATAGTGCTGATTTTTGGAATAAGAGATGGAAAGAAAAGGGTTGAAATTACGAAAGATTTCAAGAGGACACCTTGGATGGAGCGTTGCTTCATCGACTTACTTGCAGGAGACAGAACAAGGTGTACTCTCCAGTTGACAAGAGGATATCTGTATAAACTTCTTCAGAGATATTGCGGAGCAGAAGATGAGAGGTTCTTAGAAGACGTACCGCGCTTGCTTCACTGTTATATACTTGCATCGATTTTCTTACCAAATGGTAACACTGCAATTGCATGGTGTGTATGCAAGTATTTGGAAAATGCCTCTTCTATTGATATATACGACTTGAGCACCTTTGTAATCGATCACTTGAACGACCAGCTTAGTACAACTACCACATTGAAGATGTCTGGATGTGCTATACTTCTTCCAGTAAGTATTGTGAGCTTTATTATAGCCATGTAGGATGACTAAATTGTCGAATAACTGACCTAATTTTCAATTTGACTATTGCAGTACTTCTTCTGCGAGCATGTTAATGTTATATCACCTTCATTTCATGGAAAGTTCCCTCGTTTTATGAATTGAGATCTGGTTCTCCTCCACCGAAAGATTCGATCATTGCAACTTGATAGCCTTACAACGAAGGTGATGTACTATATTCTTTACACTTTTGGGTGTTTCAAGTTATATATAAAGCCGACACCGTATTAATATTCTGGTTTTCAATATGCAGGACGTATGTGTTAACATCATGCCAACGCCAAATGAGTTGAACATTTTCAAGACGTTGTGTGATGAGCATGATTTAATAATTCCATTTTCTGATGGCAAATGTGATGATGATGAAAAGGCTTCCGATAAATTCAACTCTGATGGTTTGGTGGATGTTGATTTGCTGGAAAAAATTTCAGACAACTTGCCAAGTATGAAAAAGACCACCAGTTATGATACAAATTCTGAGTTTGAGGCAATGGATCGAGAGTATGTTGTTCAAGACACATATGATAAAACGAAAGATGGTAGTGGGAGTGTAGATTTAAGCTTATGTCTGGGAGATAAATATGGTAAACGCAGGTTGGCCCAATGTTTAAATGGAGAGAACACTGATGACTTGATTGAAGCACCAACTTTCATCTTAGGGATGGGGTTTAGTGCTTATAATCTGAATACTATATCAGAGAGGAAAGCGAATGTTGTGAGTGGTATATGTGATTTAAGTGCTGCTGGTGAGAAGTTTACTTTTGCTCCCAGAGTTGATGAATGTGAGACATTCGAGAAGGATAGGAGTCCGTGGTTTAATGAGAAGGCTGAGCCAAAATGTTCGAACAAGGTCTTGCAAGAAAGAGTGATGGTTCTAGAGGGGAAGGAAAAGGATATGCTACTTGAGATTTCACGTTTACAAACATTGGTGAAGCAAAAACTGATTTGATCAGAAAGACTGTAGAGTTTGAAGTTTGGCAAAAGCAAACTGATGAGATGATAAGGTTTATGGACAATGAAATTATACTTCTGAGGAAGGGCATCGACCTAGATGCAGGGGAGAAGACATCTCATGACAAGAAGAATGATGAATATATGGTTAAGTATATCTCTCTAAATGTTGCGCATGAGTCTCTTGTTTCAGTATATGAATCCGAACGTGTTACTTGGAAATGTGAGAATGAAAAACTCAAACAGGTGTTAGATGAGGTCGAAAATAAGTTGGATGAGTCTGAACAGAACGTGGAGAATATACAGAAGAAGCTCGATGAAGCTCTCAATCCATCACCAACACATGTATTCTCACATCCAGACACTTTACAACTTGTTGACTACATTGAGAAAGACCGACAGCAGGAGAATGAGAAGCGTGGGATGAGAGAGTATATGGATAAACTCATACAAATATGTAGCCAACAGCAGGCTGAGATTGAAAGGCTGAAGGTAGTAAATTCGTCAACAACTATGGCATGCACAGTTAAGCCTGAACCACTCACAGAAGATGCAACACCACTTGCTGCTGTCACGCCATGCGGCAAACAACTGTGTGTAAACAATATGGGCAGTAATGTGGATCCGGTGCAAAATCCAACTGATGATGAAGATGATGATCTTGGTACAATAGTTAGAGATGTTAAGAGGCGAACCGTTGAGGACACCAGGAAACCAAAACATGTTAGTCCTGAGTGCAACACTATTGTATCCTTAAATGAAGTGCCTGTGCAAGTTCCTGCTAGAAGTAGTGGTCAAGTTAGACCGAGTGACTGTGTTCTAGGCCCGACCCTTGAGCTTCTAAAAGCTTCGATCATATCTAGTGGAAAGAGGTATATTGTAAACATAATCTATCAAATTAATTTTTTATATGTTTGTCTATGTGCTAACAATAAAACATTTCAATGTTAGTGTTATTTGGCAAGGTGATGGTCCTTCATCATACGTTACTGCTACAGATGCGTTGAAACTAATTCATAATCAACATGTTTCTCCATATGTAAGTTGGTTTTAATTTTTCACTAAGTTTATTCTGTTTAAGATGATTGTTTAAAATTAAGATTGTTATTTATTATACTAATGCAGATTGTTGACTCATGGAGTGAATTAGTTATGAAGAGTCTAGGTATTAAGAAGAAAATGACATCAACCTTTGTTCTGACAAGTAATGTGTGGGTAAGTAATGTAGTTTACAATTATACGTCCCTTGTTGTAATGTAATTTGTAATATTAATTTTTTGTGGTATTCAACTGATGAATGCCATACACTTTTTCGTACGAATGTGTTTATAGAGGAGGCTTTGGGAACACGGCACGATACTTCATTGATCGTCAGTTATCGATGGCTATTGATAAAGAGTTGATAATTGTTCCTGTGCACATGCTGGCAATTATGAAGACCGGAGCAACATGTGAAAGTGTCAGAGTTTGATGTTATGCTAGATGTTGTGTTAACATCTTGCAGAACATTTTGGAGAAATGGAGAGAGAAAGGTTAGAGAGAGAAAATTTGGGGAGAGAGAGAGTATTCAAAAACAGTGCACCAAAATTCAGGCACCCAACTCCTTCAGGCACCAAAATTCTACTCCAAATTGGTTGGAGAGAACCAATTTCAATTCTATTCCCATCTACATTACAAATTTTCCTAATGATTGGGAGACCAAACACTTGGCTGAATTAGTGGGGAAATTTGGGAAAGTGAGAGATGCTTTCATACCCAAGAAAACCAACAAAGAAGGGAAAAGATTTGCTATAGTTAAGGTCTCAAAGGATGAAAATGTCGAGAGGGTAGTCAACATCTTGAAGGGGAGATGGATTGGGGGTTATCATAAGCTCGTTGTTAATGTTGCTCGGTTTGGGGACTCTAGAGGGTTTCAAAGAAATGGGATGCATTTGGCACCGGATCGGCCTGCCAGTCGGGTTCAGGTAAGGCGGGAGGAAAACAGAGGGTGGCAGACCCACTTGCACAACGGAGGTCAAGGTGTGGGTCGCTTCAATCCGATTACTGCGGGGGAGGGTTCTTCTAGGGCGATTTTTCCGGAGAAAGCTATTACTCCTGGCACAGCAAGCTTGGCAGCAGTGCGCGAGCCTTCGTGGGCGGACAATTGTCTGATTGGGAAATTAAAATCCTTTGGTGTTGATTGTGATAGTGTGGAGAGGTCTTTGAAATTATTGGGTTACGAAGTTGTTAAGGTTGGGAGATTTTCTCCTTCGGAAGTAGTAATAGAGACGAAGTGTTTGGAAGATGGGGAGGCAATAAGGCTCGGGTCAAAAGGTTCGGTAGAGGAGGTGCTTTCGAGTGTGATATGGTGGAATGAGAGGATGGTAAATAAGAGGAGGAGAGTTTGGGTGAGCATTTATGGAGTACCACTTGATTTGTGGGAGATGGAGACTTTCAAGTTGGTCGGAGGAAGATTGGGGAATTTATTGATGACAAGTGGAGGAGATGATGGTGTTTTTGAACACTTTGATAAAGCCTTAATCTATGTCGATTCTCCTCTAATGGAATGTATACGTAGAGAGGTTGAAGTTAGTGTTAAAGGAAGAACATTAAATGTGTGGGTAGTGGAAGAATGTTTGGAGAGGGAAGTTTGTTGGGATGTATTAAAGGCATTTGTGGCAAAAGAAAAGGGTGAGATGAGGTATGTTTCGGAAGAAGAGGCTTCAAAGGGTTCTAATAGTGATACCGAAACCGATAGCACGTGGGAGCTTGATTCTAACGAATTGAATGAGGAATTGGAGGACAATCTTCTAGTAGTACCACAGCAGTGTGATTCTTTAAAGAAAGGGGAGGAGTCAATTGTGGAGGATAGTGTGATGGGAGGTTTTGAAGTTGAGCCAAGGGTAAATAGTAGTGAGGCAGCGCTTTCGGTGGAGGATGAGGTATCGGTGAGTGTGGGTTGTATTGCCCCTGCCCGTGTTGGAGTTTCTGCTGTAGCGGCGGTGGGGATAGGCGCCCCAGATGCTGCAGTAACACACATGGTTTTGGCGCCTGGGGGGGAGCCGGCAGTGCTGTCGGCTGGGCTGGATGCTGGTGCTGGTGTCATTGCAGGGGAGCCGGCTGGGCTGGAGGCACAGCAGTCTGATGGAGGTTTTCACCTTGTTGATTCCATGGAAGTGGAAAAAGGGGAAGAGGTTGTTTTTGTCAAGGAAACACCGATAGAGTTAATGGGTTTAGGTGGTGAAGGTGGTAGGGAGGAAGATGGCTTGTTGAGTGGGAAAGGGATAGGTGTGGTGGAATCACAAGATCCTTTCAACTTGTGGCCCATAATTAATGGAGAAGCAAGAAACGAGTTAAGTGATGACATTCCTAACAAGGTCATAACTTGGGATGAGTTTTTTGTTAATATGGAAAAAGGGGAAAAAAATTTAAAAAGGGGAATTGTTAGGAAGAAGCCCAAAGGAAAAGGGAAAGGTACAAAGAAGAAGGTGGGTGAAAAGGAACTAAACCCCGTGGAGGTGCCGGTTTCAAACTCTCCAACTCATAGTGGGTTTGAGGCGGGTAATTCGAGGTTTTGGAGAAATATGGAAGGGAACACGGAGGAGGCTCAGTGGGAGGTTGGTAGAGATCTCGGGTTTCTTGTAGAAGGAAATAAGGAGAGCGATTTGACTCAAGTGCATAGGTTGGAAGAGAGAGATGGAAAGAAATTGGAGGAATTTTCTCGTTTGAAATCGGTTGGGGAAGGCATTGTTCTTAATGAAGATGATTAGTTATAACATTAGAGGCTTGGGAGGTGATATTAAGAAGAGGGAGATTAGGTTGTTAGTGAATAAAGAGAAAGTTGATATGGTTTGTGTGCAAGAAACTAAGTTACTTGTTGTTGATAGGAGTCTTGTTGTTAAACTTTGGGGAAATGAGGAGGTGGATTGGGTGTATAGTGGTGAACATGGGTTGTTAACGATGTGGAATACTAGAGTCTTTGCTAAAAATTCTTGGTGGGGAGAGGATGGTGCACTAGGGGTTGAAGGTGTTTGGGAGGGGAAGCAAGTTGCTATTGTTAATGTGTATGCCTCTTGCAATACTAAGGTTAGGTTTGACCTTTGGGTGGCTCTAGAGAGAAAACTTAAGTCTATCTCTTCGCCTTCTTGGTGTGTTTGTGGTGACTTTAATACTATCAAAGATGCTAGTGAAAGGAGAGGGATTGCGGTATCTCGTGTGGGGAGAGACATTGAAGATTTCAAGCTCTTCATTGCGAACTTGGGGTTGGTGGATTTGCCGTTGGGAAAAAGAAAGTTCACTTGGTATAGACCAAATGGAACTTGTTGTAGTAGGCTTGATAGATTCTTGCTATCTTCGGATTGGCTAGACACTTGGGGTAATCTTGCTCAAGTTGGGTTAAAAAGGAGTGTTTCCGATCATGTTGCTATACGTCTTTCGGTTGACTCTAGAGATTGGGGTCCACGACCTTTCAAGTATCTTAGTGGTTGGGCTAAACAAAAGGGGTTTCGGAGCATTGTTGAAGAGGATTGGAAAGGCCAAGTGGTACAAGGTTGGGGGAGTTTTGTGGTAATGGAAAAGCTTAGAAGGTTGAAGATGTGTCTAAAGAATTGGCACTACTCCAACTTTGATGGGTTGGGAAAAAAGATAGAAGGGGCTTTGGATATTATCAATACTTTGGACACAAAAATGGAATCTATGGCTCTCACGGAAGGTGAAGTGGAGGAAAGAAGGGTGGGTCAAGCAAATTTGGTGGAATGGAAAACTCTTCAAGGAAACATAAAATTTCATCAAGCAAGGAGCAAGTGGATAAAGGAGGGGGATGCAAATACTAGCTTCTTCCATGCTTGTGTAAAGAAAAGAGGGGCCTTGAAGGATATTAAAGGGCTTACTTTTGATAGCAAGTGGGTGGAGGATGTTGGGGAGCTAAAGGAGAGGGTTGTTTCTCACTTTGAAGGCTTATTCTCCTCTAATGAAAGGGGGAGGGTGAGCTCTAGGGGTTTTGATTGTGACAAGCTTTCGGAAGCTCATAAAGTGTGGTTAGAAAGGAGTTTTGAGGAAGAAGAAGTGAAGTTAGCGGTATGGGAGTGTGGTATGGACAAGAGCCCGGGACCGGATGGGTTTAGCTTCCATTTCTTTAGAACTTTTTGGGAAACAATAAAGTTTGATGTTCAAAGGGTGTGCAACGAGTTCCACTCCAATGGTAAGTTTGCTAGGGGGTTCAACAATTCTTTCATTACTCTCATTCCAAAAAAGAAGAACCCCATTAGTATTGGTGAGTATAGACCAATCTCCTTGGTGAATGGTGTGTACAAGATAGTAGCAAAACTTCTTGCTAACCGGTTGGCACAAGTGATTGATGGGTTAATTTCACACAACCAATCGGCTTTCGTTGGTAATAGAAACATTTTGGACGGTATTGTAGTGGCTAACGAAGTGGTGTTGGAGGCCAAGAAGAGGAAAAAAAGTTGCTTTTTATTAAAAGTTGATTTTGAAAAGGCATATGATACCGTTAGTTGGGAGTTTCTTGAGGAAATGATGGTGCGGTTTGGCTTCGGGGATAAATGGAGAAGATGGGTGATTGAATGTGTTTCCTCTTCTTGGATTTCGGTCCTTGTTAATGGGAGTCCTACAAGGGAATTCAAACCATCAAGAGGGTTGAGACAAGGCGATCCCCTATCCCCTTTCCTCTATCTCTTGGTGGCTGAGGGGTTGAGTCGCATGGTGGCAAAGGCGTGTGAATTGAAGATGTTTAGGCCGGTTGTGGTGGGGTATGACCGGGTTGAAGTCTCCCATCTACAATTCGCCGATGATACCATTTTTTTCGGAGAAGCCATTGAAGAGAACATTCTCACTATTAAAAGCATTTTGAGGTGTTTCGAATTATTCTCGGGGTTAAAGATCAATTTTGATAAGAGTTGTTTGATGGGAGTAGGAATGGAGGAAAGGGAGTTGGGAAAATGGGCTAAGTTCTTGAATTGTGGAGTGGGCGTGATTCCTTTTGTCTACTTGGGGATACCCGTTGGTGCTTTCCCTAATCGTAAAGGGACTTGGAAATCGGTGATTGAGAAACTTGAGAATCGTCTCGGAAAGTTGGAAAACAAACAACTTTCTTTTGGTGGCAAAGTAGTGATCCTTAAGGCGGTTCTATCATCACTTCCAATTTATTTCCTATCTTTCTTCTCGGTTCCGAAGGGGGTGGAGGTAGAATTGAAGAGGTTGCAAAGAAAGTTTTTGTGGGGTTATGATAAAGATAACGGTAAGACAAAGATCCCGTGGGTTGCTTGGGAAGTGGTGTGCAATTCAAAAGAAGAAGGAGGGTTAGGGGTGAAAGATGTGGGTACACTCAATAGAGCTCTTCTAGGAAATTGGGTGTGGAGATTAATTAAACGAGGTGACTCCCTTTGGGTGAGAGTTGTGGAGTCGAAGTATGGGAGGCTCATGGATGGGATTAGGTTCTTCAAGGAGGGTGGGAAATCTAGTAGTACGTGGTCATATTGGTGGAGGGACATTATTTCTAAGGTAGGGAGCCATGATTGGTTCTTAAGCAAAGTGAAGAGACTCGTAGCTAGTGGAGAAGGAACCGCTTTTTGGGAGGATCCGTGGGTTAAGGAAGGGGTCATTCTCAAAGATTTGTTCCCTCGTTTGTATAGGTTGGAGGAAAACAAAGAATGTCTTGTGAAGGAAAGAGTAGGCTTAAATGGTGAGTTTGAAGGGCATTGGAGGCGTGGTTTGTTTAGTTGGGAGGAAGAGGGGGTTAGAGAGTTAGAAAGGAAAGTTGGCACGATAATGTTGAAGGCTAATGAGGAGGATAGGTGGTGTTGGATAGGGGATTCGATTAATTTGTATAGAACAAAGGAAGGTTACACTTCTTTATCCTCTTATGTGGACAAGAAGGAGGATAGTTTCCAAGATTGGTCGGCATTAGTTTGGAGTGGACTAGGACCCTTGAAGGTGAAGGCCTTTACGTGGAAATTGATCCTTGATCGGATACCAACTTTGGCAAATTTGCGGAGGAGAAAGATTATTGACACGGTCCAAGACATAACTTGTGCTCTTTGTGGGTTGGAGGAAGAAAATGCGACTCATTTGGTTTGCGAGTGTAAGTTTTCTATGGAAGTATGGGTTCTCGTGGGGAGTTGGTTAGGAGTGCGGGTTTGTAAGAAAAGCAACATTGGTGAGTTCTTAAAAGCATTTGTTGATGGCTTGAGTTTTAAAAAAAGAAAGATGGGGGCGGCCATTTGGAGATGTGTGGTGTGGGAGATTTGGAAAGTTAGGAATTCTATTAGGTTTAGAGGGGTAGGGGGGAGTAGTGTAGTTTTGTTAGATAGGATTAAAGTGCTTTCTTGGCTTTGGTACGTAAATAGTGGAAGTCGAATTTCTAGTGTTACATTTGGGTCTTGGATTTGCAACTCAAACGGGTGTGTTATATAGTTAGTTGTTAGAGGTAACGTAATGGGTTTCGTTTTGGAAAGCATGGAGTTTTTTGGTAAAGGGTTTGATGTTGAAGCTTGGGTTCGTTTCAGTAAAAACAGGGGAGGGACTTGTCTTTTATTGGTTACAGGGGAAATACAGGGGAAATGCAGGGGATGGCCACTGGAATGGTCACTGCTTTGGTTATGTTTTCATTTCATGTTGTTCATTTTGGAATGCTGAGAGAAGGCCACGTGTTAAAGTTTTGATGCTTTTGGAAGCTTGTGTTTGATGGGTCAGCTGATTGGTTTTCCTTAGTGGGCTGGAGGGTGATGATGGGCTTCTGGATTTATTTGGTTGCTTGACTGGTGGGCTTTTGGATTTAGTTGGGTATTGGAAAAGTGGGCCTACGAATTTGGGCTGATTTCTCTTTACTGAGGCCCAACTCGGTTGTAGGCTTACTGGACGACTCCATTTTGTTGATTTTGGGGGCTGTTTGATTCTCCGAAGGTTGTGCGAAGGTTGTTGAGTTTTTCTCCGTCGTGCTTGATTGGTTCGGGTTTTCTTTGTTTGTATGGGGGTCCTTGCCTTGCTATTATGAAGGGTGTTGGGTGTATTCATGGATTAAGTTGCTCTCGCGAATGATTCTCGTTTATTAGAGGAGCACATAGCCTTTCGTTTTCTTAGCTAAGTACACTACACTTGCAACGAAAGGCATTCCGCTCCTTTAATCTTGACTAGAGTTGAATTGACAATTCGTCACCCCTCGACTTTTGGCCTCTCGCTAGTGAGTGGACAAACTAAACGAGAGGGGTGGTCAAGCCTAGAAACGGTTCATAGCGATTGTGGATTTGGACATGCTTTATACGCGTAGCATCTTTGCTAATGGTTTAGGGGGGATTTTGGTAGTTCTTATGGAGGTCTTAACCTGTTAGTGGTTACCGGTTGTAGTTTCTAGTGCATTTCTTATGCACCTTAGCCTTTTGTTTTGTAACGTTTTTTACTTTTACTATTAATATATATTTTGCCGATTCAAAAAAAAATCTTGCAGAACATCATTGCACAGTTTCTGACACTTATATGTTTATTAGAATTTTGGTTTATTCTTAACCTAATAAG
>JAQRGC011628969.1:0-26049 GCA_028659135.1 Plantago lanceolata | reverse complement strand
CATTATGTGTTTTGTACAAATTATACTTTTTGTTGAGTACAGTATTATTCATTTTAGGTGGATAAAATATCAAAATTGGACAAAGTGTGACAATAAAGTATCAACATTGGATGAAGTGTTATAATAAATTATTAAAATTGAACATAGTCACTATAAAGTACATAAAGTTGATATGTCACACTTTAAATCACCAACATTGAATTTTACCATGAGTTTTTTTTTGCATGTTAGATAGTTGCCGCATAAGAGTATAATGTAAAAGCTTAACTGATTCATAGATAAGTAAAATGTTCATGATAGGCTGATAGCGCTCTTTCATGAATGCTAGGCTAAGGGGAAGCAAATATGTCTATAGGAAGTATGGAACAGTACAAAATGGTAAGGTTTTTGCGGTGCTATGTATTAAAAAAAAAAAGGTTTTTGATACATGAGTTTTAATCTCGCGGGCTTATTCAGCGTATTAATAAGATAAATTTATTCTAATAAAGAAAATGCTTCACACGCGTAGCGTGTGACGCGATTCCTAGTATATTTATATTTTTTGAAACAAAATTAATATATGATGTGGTAGTATGTGATTGAGTTAAACTTAAAATCGCATATATCCCGTTTTCCTTTCAATGTCAAACTTACCTATCAAGTTCTTCCTGATTTGGCAAAAGACATCATGTCAAATTCACCTCCTAGTCCACTATGACACCCTGTACATTTTATCATAAATCACAAATAAACCACAGTTATACAAGATCTTTACATTCATACCCTCACTTTTTGAAGTTGTAGCAATAAAGTCCATTAAAGTATTTTTTTTCAAAAAATGTAATATTACAATACTTCGAAAAACAAAGCATTCATCAAAGGGTAAAATATAATTGAAAAAAATAAAACTGTGTGTACACTTATTGTGGTTTATAAAGTAAATGAATAAATAATTAATCGACTGTGTAATAAATAAACTTTGAAATCTTACATTAATTTCATTTCATGAAATATTATAAACGTAACACTTTTATTACGATATCAACTCATCAACAGTTGTAACTATTTAACTTTTTAAAAAAGTGGTTTATATGATTAGTTATAATAAAACCAGGGGCTGCTGGGGATAATTTCCTTAATAAGTAATCTTACAATTACGACCAAAATGACAAGTGTCACAACAGTTGGACACATTTACAGACACCTCGTCGTCGTCGTCGTATAAAACCAGCAACTCAAAAAAACCAATTATTCTTCATCTTCTCTCTCTCTCTCTCCTCTGTTTCTCTCTCTAGAAAGTAAAGAAAACAGAAATGGCTGCTTCCTTAACCCGCGAACAGTACCTCTACATGGCGAAGCTCGCCGAGCAAGCCGAGCGCTACGAAGAAATGGTCTCCTTCATGGACACCCTGGTCATCTCGTCCTCTTCCTCCGGCGAGCTCTCCGTGGAGGAGCGGAATCTCCTCTCCGTGGCCTACAAGAACGTCATCGGGTCGCTCCGCGCGGCCTGGCGCATAGTGAGCTCGATCGAGCAGAAGGAGGAAGGGAGGAAGAACGACGACCATGTGGTGCTGGTGAAGGAGTACAGATCTAAGGTGGAGAACGAGCTGACGCAGGTGTGTGGTGGGATTCTGAAGCTGTTGAGTGATCACTTGATTCCTTCGGCTGTATCGAGCGAGTCGAAGGTGTTTTACTTGAAGATGAAGGGGGATTATTATAGGTACTTGGCTGAGTTTAAGATTGGTAATGAGAGGAAAGAGGCTGCTGAGGATACTATGGTTTCTTATAAAGCTGCTCAGGTACTATAATCATATATGGATACTATTTTGTTTATTGAATTGATTTGCTGGTGTTCTGTTGTGTAATTGTGTTCTGTTGTGTGATTGTCTCTGTGAGCTGTAGAAAGTTCTTGAATTGACTGTTTCATGACACTAAACGTACTAAAAAACCGTTTCAAAATCGAACGTAAACGATCTAAAAAACGGATGATTAGTTAGTACAAAGTGATTAGTTTCAGAACTCTATACAAGTTTGTAATTATAGATTTGATCTGATTATGTGAGAGGACTAATAATGCACATATAGAGCTTTTAGATGGGATTTGAATTGTTTCGGTCTGTGCATTGAATTTTGAGGAGGTTTGTGGTCTTTGTGTAAGGGAATTAGGAAGGTGTGTGTATGTGTTTGAGGAGTGGATTGATGGTTTTGTATTGAATGTTATTAGTAATTCAGGAGGTGGGAATAAGGGAGGGGAGGACACTGTTCTTGTTGCTGGAGGAGAGTGTTTGTGCTTTGTAAACTGTTCTTATTTTGATTTGAGGACAATCAGAGTTCGGTTTATCCGGTGATGTAATTGTAATGTCCATAGATTGAATGACTGAAGTGATCAAGAAGTAGATGTAGTGGGTCTACCAGGATATCTTGTCTCTTAGAAGTTAGAACACTAGTTAGGCTACTGTCTGGGGATAAACATGAGTTTATGAGTTTCTTATGTGGTTAACATGGGGGTTGCTTCTTATCTCAGCTGAACCTTTCAGTTAAGTGTATTTTGAATTTTCCGGGAAAGCATTCTATGGATTCTGTTTAACCATTTATGACTGATCCAAACAGGACATTGCGCTCACTGATCTTCCGCCCACTCATCCCATACGATTGGGCTTGGCACTGAACTTCTCTGTGTTTTACTATGAGATTCTAAATGCGTCTGAGAAAGCTTGCATGATGGCCAAACAGGTTAGTTATTACTTATTAGCCTTGACTATATAGCTATTTTGATGCCCAGTTCTTTTTGGCTCTTCAGTGTTCTAATCAAATGTTCATTTTTCTCCTTTACTATTTTGATGCCCAATAAGTTGGAGTTTCTTTTTGGTCCTTCAGTGTTTTAAATCGAGTTTACATTTTCCTCCGTTTTTTCCTTTGATGTAACTACTTGAATCTCTAGCATTGGGACATAGAGTAGCAATTTATTAGTGGTTGTTCGCAGTGGTATTGGTAGAAGTTATATCTTTGCAACTAATGTGTTTACAGTGTACTTCGAAATAGCTGTAATACAAACATCACATTTTCTCACAACAGTTGACTAGCGTACCCATTCTATGGCCCCAAACCCAGGCACTTGACATAGGAATACTTGTTTATATGTAAAATCTGAAACTTGGTTATCCAAATAGAATTATTTTTCTCGATACAGGCCTTTGAGGAAGCTATTGCGGAGTTGGACACTTTGGGTGAAGAGTCATACAAGGATAGCACTCTTATCATGCAGCTTCTGAGGGACAATCTCACTCTTTGGACCTCAGATATGCAGGTAGGCAACAATTATGACTAGAAGGCTTTCATTTGCTGTCAAAGCAAGGGACTACTGCCTTTTTTGGTAGGGAAGAATAAGATCTGTATGTGCATATTAGTATCTAATAGAATATAGTATGTTATATATCTCTGGTTCTCTACTTCTCTAGAATGTTCATCTATCATTTTCTTACGTGTGTACAAAAAGGTTTGGCTCGTATGGCTTTTCATTTTATTAGCTGTGAATAAACTTGTGATGCATTTGTTTGGTGAGGCGTGTTTGCATTTGAAGTTTGTTGTGGTACACATTTCTGCACCAAATGTTCGTTTTAATAATCTTCATTATATTTTCTCCATCAATGCCATCTCTAGGCCCTTAGAACGGCTAGCTATTTTAACAATTTGGGGTTTATGCACCACTGCCTAACTGTGATAAACCAAGATCCCCATGTGATTAGCAAAGCCCTTAAACCTTGTTATTTTGATCAATGCCGTAACAAGAAACCTCTCAATAAAATTAACATAAATGTCTCGCTCTCGAATACTACTATATAGTCTGTATGTTTTGAATATTAAAATATGCAGAGTAGCTCTATAAACTTTTTGAATAATAAGATGATTATAATTATAAAAAAATCACAGAGACAGTAAAAAGGAGGGGAAAAAAAGAGAAGAAAACACAAACAGATGTCTCCCGAGTACTGAGCAATCAGTCACCAGTCACTGGATTTAACGTAAGATGTCTTTCCGAGTTTGGCAGAATGTTCTGAAAGTTCACTCCACCTGATGCCACAATCAAGGCATTATGTGTATTGAAGGTTCTGTTTCGGGGTTATATGTCAAATGTTTCTGAATCATCATACCTGTTAAAGCGATCTTTCCCAAGATTGGCAAAATGATTTGAAAGGTTTTGCTCCACAGTCCACAATCTACAAGGACTCAAGGCAAGATGTGCATAGAACTAGAAGGTTCTGGTTATACATAAAACATTTGAATCGATCTTCGAAATTTCCCAAAATTGGCAAAATGGTTTGAAAGGTTTACTCCACAACCTATCTTATGCAGCGAGGCTTGATACCGTAGTCAAGAGGAGACGTGTGTAGAAGGTTCTGGTTTCTCAGTTATACGTCAAACATTTTTTGCATCTTCATATCAGTACAAAGCCTATCTTTTAAATTTCCCAAATTGGCAAAACATTTTCAATGGTTTACATTATGCCTTTTCTTATACAGTGACACTATATTCAATCAAATATGAGGGTGTAAAGGCTTTAGTTTTGACTTCTGGGTTACATTTCGTATTGCTTGCAAGTTGCACCAATTCACCAAAGGTTTTGGGGGGGCAATAGCTTGTAGCCTGTGCATACTCGTAAGTCTTAACTAAGGACTAACAAAGCGTGAGCCCTATCAGTTGACAAGAAATCTTTCAGAAGCACCATATTTAGTCCTCGCACCATTTTTTACTTGGTTGTTATCCTGCTGTGAATAACTTTGTGGATAAAGATGCAGTAATGTTGTTTTGGTATGGAATTTCCGCAGAGTGTTAGTTTGCACATTAGTCTTGTTGTTTCCTTTTCTTGGCCAAATCAGAACATGCACATAGTTTTGTTCCGTCGTGTGCTCATATAGTTAGCCCTTAAAATGTTATTGATGATGTATCGTGTGTTGGTATCCGATGAATAGAGAACTCTGTATTGGGACGAATTAACTTAATTTGTATGCCTGTTTGAATAATGCAGGACCAGATAGATGAGTCCTAACCGGTCCTTTATATGCTTCTGAAGGAGGTGGGCTTGAATGTCATGAATCTGTGTTATTTGCATATGTATAAAATTGGTGACTGCTTTGTACTCAATACTTTGTTGTTGTGATACTTATTGTTCTGGTGTCTGGATGCACATTTTGTGTGTCATAAATCATAAGATATAGGACGAACAAAAACATTGTTGGTAAAAATATGGGGAGTATGAGTATTTGTTGAAATTGGTCCTGGTTCCTGGAGAATGTGATATGTCTTACATTATCTCGTGTCATTCTGTTTTGCACCCATGACTCCTGGAACAGACCGGAAACTTGAAATATGGTTTGGTTTTGCTTCGGTCCCTTGTTAAGTAGGTTATTTTACTGGGATGTACTTATGTTTATCACTTGAGGATTATGTGCCTGTGTACAATTTGCTCGGATTAAGTGTTCTTGGTGAATGGTGATTGGACTGGATGCATGGGTTCAGGATGCTATTTAACTTGTCTTAAAATTCAAATGTGAAAAAACATGAGTACAACAGTTGAATGATGTTGCAAAAGTTATGTTCGAATAATGAGGCCATATTGTATCACCCTTTCTCAGAAAGATTAGATCACAAATTGTTGTGATGATACATGCAAAATACTGATCGTGTACCCTTCATTTTCGACTGGTTATGGTTACTACTTACTAGTGGTAAAACAGTGAACACATGTACTGTGTAATCACATTTAGGCCTAAATGATTTAGCAAGTAATAAATCGATGATATTTTTATGGATTATAATTGTCACTAACCTAGTCTGTTTTCGTCCCATGTTAAAAATCATTGAATAAAGTGATTTAACATCCCAGAAGTTGCAAGGTGCGTTATCATAAAAATCGCAGTGAGTAGTGTTTTCCCCTACATTTCAAGTTCCAGTCAAAATGCTCACTTGAAATAATCTCAAATTGCAGAAGATTTGAGGCATTATTTCATAACAACTTCGAATAAACTAACAGAATGCCAATCGGGGTATTCTCACAATGGCGAAAGCAATGGAGATTTTGGTGTTGAAATGCTTGAAGTGGAACATATAGTCTTATACACCATTCAACTTCCTAGACTATTTCCTCAGGAAAATGAACCAAGATGAAATCCCATCGAGACTTGCAATGAATAGATCATCTGAAATCAACTCGGCCATTATAAAAGAGATCTGTAATATGCACTGCGATTTTAACCGATCAGAACGACAAAATGTCTTGTCACTTAGTGTTTAGTTGGAAAATGAATCCTGCAGGTACAGATTACTTGGGAATTGGGATAAAAGCCTTCTGAAATAGCTGCAGCAGTGGTTCTGTATGTTTCATGGGAAATGCATGCAGTTGAGATTGAGCAGGCATAAAATGATTCTAATTTGATTGTACTTCGTCTGGAGGATATGGTGATGAAGTGTGTTGAAACGATTCAAGATATACCACTAGTAAATCCAACATCACCAACACCGTCAATTATAAACCAGAGTCCAAATGGAACATTGAGCAACACAAGTGATGAAACGACAGACGGATTATGTACAAGTTCTTCAAGCAGTAGCAATGGCAACTGTTCTCCAGAAAGTAACGAAATTCAACACTCCTTGAAAATTCAATTGGAGAGAACGATGGTTAACAGAACAATACGACCGAGAAAAAGACTAGAATTATAGCATGAGAAAATTACTCCCTTCGAATAGAGTAGAGTATGATACAAGAGTAGGGAAAAAAAGAGTTTCTGAAGCC
This sequence comes from Plantago lanceolata, assembly GCA_028659135.1. NCBI lineage: Eukaryota > Viridiplantae > Streptophyta > Magnoliopsida > Lamiales > Plantaginaceae > Plantago > Plantago lanceolata. Next base: position 19,277 of record JAQRGC011628969.1, on the reverse strand, counting down.
AGCTGCTTTTCCTTTATACAATAATTTATAAACACCCCAAATCTGATAGGTGGGGTGGGATTGAAGATTTTTCATAACTTCAATTTCTACTTTATCTCTTGAAAAGTTCCTCTCAAGTCTCCTGGCAAGTTTATTACCTAGTTATATGCCAATGCCCATTGCAGAGGAGATATTTTCTGAATGTTGTGAAGTGTTTGTACACTTCAAAAAATCGGCTAAACATGTTGAATAGGATGTTTTTATCCATTCAACCAGTTCAAATTATATCATCAAGTATATAAATTACTTAAAACTACCTAGATGAAGTCTGGTTGACCTGTTGATGTTAAGCAACGATGCCACATGCGGCTGTTGGGGTCGACGACCCTTGGTTGTGCGATCACTTCTGGGATTGGGAAATACACATAGTGGGTATTGCATATTCCCACTGTAATTCCACTGTAACCAGCAAATGCACCATGAACCTGCAAAAACATTTCTTCATGTGAGCATAAATTTGCTAAAACCAAAAGAATTGCTAGTATTTGGTTTTTTTGGAACACGAATCTTTTTTCATTACTTCCAAAACAGATCAATACAATAAGGGGACTCGTAGACTCCAGACCAACCCAAACACCCAACAAAACCAACAGCAGACAAATCTATCCAATCCTACCACTTCATCAAACTGTAACCTCTGCACATGTATTCAGAGCTTCGGGAACAAAAGGCTCCTCCGCACCACATTCTGTATAGTTTTCTCTCCTATGTTATCCACATTCACAGATTTTCCCTGAAATATGTATTCGATTCGTGCCTTCCAGCTAGTATTTGGTTTTGAATATACAAACATCAAACACAGAGCAAACCAAATATACCATATGTTTTAGATACCCTGCCCTGAAATTTCTAAAGTTGAACATAAAGTTCAAGCACAATATTTCTAAAATACACGTAAAGACATATTTGGCATAAATTTCATATAATTCAGGAGATATAGAGCTGTAGTACTTCCTAAAGCAAGCATATTGTTATCTATATATCGAAGTCTCAATCATACATAAAGACTTACAGCATTTTGACCAAGAACAGTACAGAGAATTCCATCTGACGCATTTGCACGGCATGCGCGGATCATGTATGTTGGATCGATGTACTTTACATCTGCTGCACATCCCATCTCTTTAAAGTACTTCTTCGCCTGCAAATGAATATAAGATGTTCATTAGCATAAAGAATTTAACTGTAGAAAAGAGTTTCACATAAATAGTTTGCCAAAGATTACAAGTTCATTAGCATAAAGACTATGAAAACCTTATTTGATGCAAACAACCTATTATGAAGTAGAAATCAACATGAGTAACATATGTTTGAGCCAACCTCTTGTTGTATATAAACACCAATATCACTTAGTACAGCATTGCCGGACGCATCTGTAGCATTGGTTTTCTCAAGAAGATCCTGCAAACAGAAAATGGCAGAATCTAAGTTCAATAAAGGGTCTCAATTCTTATGAAGCAGAATAGGTAACAACTCTCTCTTTAGACAGACTTCAAAGCATTTTAAAGTTAGCATATCTTAAAAATTCAAGATATGCTCTAGCTTAAATTTGCATGTTATGGACAGAACACTAATATGCAGTTTGGAGCTTAATTGTGGAAAGATATGTGAATGCCCACCTGCCCAGCTCCCTCTGCAACACAGACGACAGCAGACCCCTTTGTCTCAAGTAAGTACTTCAGGTGATTTAAGACGCCATGAGGTCCATGCAAATTAAACGGCACCTGATGGATAAACGCCAACATTGTTACCGGGCCAAAATTTACATGCAAGTTTATAGTTTCTTACAAAAATAGTACCTCTGGGATCAGGCATATATCAATTTGACCACTAGCAAGGGATGCCTGCATAGCGATAAATCCACTACTTCTGCCCATCAATTTCACTACCCCAATACCACGATAAGCACTGTGTGCCTTCCAAATGAGAGAAATCATGTTGATTAATGAGGGCGACAAACATATCAGCCCACAATACTTACAAGTATAGTAGTGCGAAGAGAATAATCTGATTACGTTAATTCCTTTTCCTACTTTTTTTTTTTTTTTGCATAATGTATTGTTAATAGAATTTTTTAAGAATCGTTCACCTCAATATATGCAGAATTGATTGCTCTTTGTGCTTCTTCAACGGCCGTATCAAAACCAAATGTTTTATCCATAAGCATAATATCGTTGTCAATGGTTTTTGGAACACCAACCACTGCTATCTTTAGTCGCCTTTTACGACACTGCAAAACAAACAGAACCATATAGACCTTTAGACAGATGAAGTAGCACAAACAACAGATGAAACTGTTAAATATTAGAAATAAATTTTACTAGTATTCTTTATAAAAAGTTTAGACATCCATATGTTTAAATTGTTCAAAGTTCTATTCTAAAGTATATTCTCATGACCTTGAATTGCATGAAATATCTGTAAGAAAGCTAAGTATGAGAACAAAGATGTTTAATCTCAGAAACCTCTTCGTGAATGGCATTGGCGCCCGCATGAGTACCATTTCCTCCCAGGACAAAGAGCATGTTTATCCCTCTTTCCTGAATCAGTGGTCAAGTTAGTACAAACAATCCCAAATTAATTTATACATGACCCTTTAACTTGATGAAGTCAGATAAGATGTAGCACGCAAATATCCATCCATACCTCCATGCTGTCCACAATCTCACTAACTGTAGGACCTCCTCGGGAAACTCCCAGCAGGCTCCCTCCGGAAAGATGGACATTTTGAACAACTTTCCTTGATAACTGGAATGAAATTGCAAAGCACACGGGTTAAAGCATGCAAGAGCAGGAAAATGTTTCAAGATGAATCCATCAGGACCACAAACAAACATTAAAGATACCATGTGATCGAATAGACATGTAAAATCAGAGAAACTATTGCATGCATGTATCAAAGCATGCATACATGTTAAGGGAAGGTTTAGTCTTGTTTAAATATTTCGATCAAGGCAGCGGTAGGAGGTACATAAGTTATATAATAGTTTGAAATTAAAAGACTACCATTTTCCCTTTCTTGACGTGCTAGAAGTGATGTGAACCAAAAACTACACTAAAGCAAAAGAACTGGGCTTTTCTACACTGGAGTTTTCATACTCTCTCTCTAATGGTCATGTGCTTCAAAATTCAACTTCTTATTAGAAGGGTATATCATAAATATTGTGTCATAATGGTAATTTAAGGTATAACCAGCAGTTTGCTGCATAGACGACGAGCAGCTCTGATAGAAATAAGGTGCCCTTTGTTCATATATCTTAAGAATATTATTATTAAATAAAAATGCAGTAGCTGTCCAGATATTGTAAAGCCATCAGTGTGCACAATCATTGCCCTATGTCTGGGGCCTTGACTAGAATATCAACATGAAAATCATCTCACTGTTTAAAACAGCATGAAAACCAATATAGCAAATTAAATTACTTGTATTGGCAACAAGTAAATGTTTTTCCATCTAATTATATTAACACTGAGCTATTATCCTCAAAACTAGATGAATATTCAATTTATGCGTTTAGAAGGGTACAACAACAACAACTTACTTGCATTTCAGCTAAATTGCTGTCAGAAAATCCACGATAACCAAAAGGAATTCCCACAATCTTTTTTACGCCATAAATCTCAAGGGTAATTACTATCTGCAGAAGAACAAGAGAAGTTAACATAAAAATCAACCGTATTAGTATAAGGCTGACCAAATTGATTCCATAACAGCAACTAGTAATGTTATAAATCAAAGACATCTAATTCCTATATTCTATAAAACGTATGCATGTAAAATCACCAAGCAATATAATTTTCTACTTAAATGTGTCGCTTTCTGAAGGTAGTCAGAGCCATGAAAATTGATAAAGATGTATTGTAACAAGTCAAGGTCATGTTACCTGTCTTATAACATCATTAAGGCCAGGACAAAGGCCCCCACAAGTAACGATTGCTGCTTTAACATTTTCAGGTTTAAAATATATTCTTTCTCGTGGACCAGCACGGTGAACCCTGTATAACATAGAGGTGAAAATTCATAAGCTCATTACTTCTTAAATTTATGCAGGTTAAGTACTTCATGTTGATGAAGGTAACAATTGTCAATAGAATCAGGAACACCGTATTCTCCACAAATCTAATGCTCAGAATCATTCATATTGACAAGTTATAACAGAGTAAACTCAATTTAGAAAAATGCTACTGATATCTCAACTTTTAGATGCATCCACATGCACAGTTCTTAATTAAAGATAGTTTTCTCTCACAAACACTAAAATAGTTATAATACTCGATGGAACTTTTACCATTGCTCCACCCATGTACAGTCTCCATCAATACACTCCGCACCTGCAGATGTAGGAGAGGAATAATGTATAACCTGAAACCATTGCATAAAGAGTTCTTCAGAAGCAATCAAAATAAAGAAAAAGACTATGTTTAACAGATAGGGAACACAATATACGATGTCTACAGTAATCATTGGGGAGCTATATGCAAGATGAGAAAACAGACACGGACATTCATGTGTAATAGTATACAAGAATAAAACACCTTCCGTCCCAATGAATTATTTTCCTTTGCTATGCAGTAATTTGAGAGAACGTGATATAGTATTAGTTTATTAGGTACTCGCTGGATCCGATAACGAATCAACGGTAACATTTTAAAAAGTGAGTTGGGTGTATTTGTGTTTATTAAATAAGTCGTGGGTCCGCCAATGAAAAAAGTAATAATAAAATGTCAAAGAATTTATTGATAGGAAGGAGTGTCATATATGGTTCGAGATCAGCTACATGGTAGGAAGGAGTAGGTTATTTGGTGCTGATAATATTAGTATTTCATGTTTTAATTTTGCAACAGCAATCATTTTCAAGTGAATTATAGATACCAGATATTTTGCAAAATTGATATTTAAAAAAAGAAAGCAAAAATGCAAAACAAAAACAAAAGAAGACGAACCATCCTGAATAGACGATAGAAATGCACAACCTTCCTGACTTAATCTAATTTTCTAGAAAACTGAGACATAATATACTCACCGTGGTTTGCATTTTTTTTATAAAGACACAGAGACAAAACACTCATGAGAAGTTCACTGAAATTCCATAAATATTACTTTTACCCTATAAAAAGAAAGAAAGCGGGAAGCTTGACGCATATATGAAATTGAAGTTTTACGTAATGAGCAAAGAAACATGGGTCAAGGTCAGATAATTGTGAACAGATACTTTTACTGTTTTACATGAATATAACACGTGGCCTATATGCATTCCTTATGCACTTGTTGTAAACTCTTTTGGTGATCAATAATTTTTTGTTGTTTCAAAAAATAAAACCTATACTACTATAGTAAATCATTACGAACAACAATAGAATGCAGCATCAGGTGCTTATTAATCAATAATTTGTACTCTTCTTTCGATTCCTATCGAAAAGTAATTCCACCATGTCCCCATACCCGAACATATAAAATCCTTCCGTCGTTACACGTAGACAGCTAACAACAGTATCCAACCTCCAGTTCCCAATAGTGACACACTCATCATAATTCAACCAGAGGTGAACAACCAATCAATGCAAGCATGCAATAAATACAAACAAAGAATATATAAACAAATAAAGGAGTAACGTCGCACCTTAAGCAATACTCTGTCATTGTTGTTAATGTAGCCATGCCATTTCTCATCTGACGGATATCCTTCCGCAAAAGTAGAACTAACCGGAGTCCTGAAACAGAATCCCAATTTACTTTATTCCTACCCAAAACATTAAGTTATATGCACTCCTTTATAGTCTTGATGAAGCAGCTACACACCAATCAACTAGCTCTTTCAACCTAATTAATACTAACCAGCAATGCCAATGAATTTCTCAGTTTACTTAATATCTTAGTCTTACTGTATCAGTTAAAAATACGGAAACATGAAATACACATACAGCTACTAGCCTACTACTCAACAGTCTTAGCAAATTTTATTTTCTCATACTACATTCTCAATAATCTCAATAAACTAATGAACAGAACAAGAGCTGCTGCAACAATTCTGAACAACAATATTTAAAACAATTGAGTGATCAATTGAAATGAGAAGAGGTACCTCATTCTAAGGCAGAAAGTGGAAGGATAGGAATCGGCATCGTCAATGACATCGGTGAGGTGCGGGATACGGAATCGCGTCTCGAAATCCTGCTGATACTTGGTCTTCCAGTCCGGATCGCTGTAGTCGATGCTTTGCGATCGTGCCGCCGCAGCTTTGACCTCGATTTTACTCCTCAGCCGCAAAATCCGGCGGCTAGAAAACAGCGCGGAGGAGGAGGAGAACGGTGCAAGGTCGGAGGGAGTAATAGCCCTCGGCGGAAGAGTGAGAGTCGGCCTGATCGTGGCCGAGATTGAGTCCATTTGAGTGAGGGCCGAGGGGGAGAGAAAATTGATTTGAGAGAGTTATGAAAATAGAAGGTGTGGAATGGAATGGTTATTTTTGGAAACTGGTTTTATATGTGTGTGTTCATTCATATAGATACAAACATGTGGGGTATGGGATCGGGGGTTGACGGAGGAAGAGAGGGAGCTTCGGTTTTGTCTTTCATTTATAAATACCGGCAAATAAACCGTTCCAGAGGAATTATAACTGGCACGGGGTCATTGTTAGAGTTGAAGACGACTCTTTCTTCCTATTTTACCCTTTCGTTTTTGCCTTTTCCACCTTTGTCCAGTTATATCCACCTGGAGGTTCTGGAAAGCCGCTTTCACGAGGAACTAATGCAGTCAACTCCCCGTTTAGGCCTGAATCCTGATGGTAAACTGGTAATTGGTCCCATTTTTCGTCTGAACCGGATCGATCCATTTTGGATCCGATTAATGACGGAACGTCAAATTCGGGGTATTGTTTATGAATTCGTAGATTAGAATGTAAATTGTAATATAGTGAAACTGATCGGTTCATTTGAAGTTGGATTCAAATCCGATTCATATATGAATTGTAATTCGGTGGATCAAATTAACGATTTACTCCCTCTTCTTGTAAAAGTAAATTCACCGAAACGGTGAATCGGATATATTGAATTGATGGAGAATTACAAGAGACGATCAAGAGTCGATCGCTTAAGTTGATTACAAGAAACTGGAAAAATGGAAAATGATGATTGGAGAAGATGATCAGAGATTGATCTTCTTCCTCTGTATTTATACAGAGAACTAACTAACTACTTAACTAACTTCTAACTAATTGTAACTAATTCTCCTATAACTAACCGAATGTACAACTTGCAAAGCATGACGTACAACATGAAAGGGGAAATAAATTCAAATCTAATTTTCCCTCTCAAACTGTTCTTCATCTTCGAATCTTCGAAACTTCGATTCTTTCGAGCTGATTATCACTTACAGCCCCCCTCAAGTTGGGCAGTGGATGTTCAATAAGCCCAACTTGGAGCTAAATTAAAGTGATTAAACAAAGGAGGTGCGAGTGGTTTGGTCATTATATCAGCCAATTGACCGGTGTTTGGAATATGGAGTAATTGAATGGAGCCGTCAGTGATCTTATCCCTGATAACATGACAAGATATCTCTATGTGTTTGCTTCGTTGATACTGAACAGGATTATGAGCTAAGTGGTAAGCGGACAGACTGTCTGTATATAAGATTGCAGCTTGAGGATGGTCTATTTTGAAATCTTGTAGCATATACCGCAACCACGTCAGTTCATTTGTTGTGATAGTAATGGCTCTGTACTCCGCCTCTGCAGAAGACTGGCTTACTACTGTTTGTTTCTTCGATTTCCAAGAGACAAGAACATCTCCTAGAAATACTGCAAATCCAGATGTACTTCGTCGTGTGTCTTTGCAATTTCCCCAGTTGCTATCAAAGAAGGCCTTCAAGTGGAGTTTATTGTGTGCAGATATGAAAATGCCTTGGCCTGGAGACTTCTTAATGTACCTGAGTACATGATGTGCTGCTTTGAGGTGTTGATGAGTAGGACAGCTCATGTACTGACTGAGTTTCTGCAGAGAAAAACATAAGTCAGGACGAGTAATAGTAAGATAGATAAGTCTACCTACAAGTCTTCTATAAGACTGTGGATCTGGTAACAAATGTTTGTCATCTTTGATCAACTTTGTTGTTGCTTCCATGGGAACCTTTTCAGGCCTTGCTGCACTGTAACCTGTGTCTTTTAATATGTCTAATGCATATTTCCTCTAACATACTGATATTCCTTTATCATATCTAGCTATTTCCAAACCAAGTATGTACTTAAGCTCCCCTATATCTTTGATAGTAAAATGATTGTGCAGTTCTTGCTTGACATGTGCTATTTCCTGCAAATCATTCCCTGCAAGTATCATGTCATCAACATAGACAAGTAAAGCAGTAAATTGATCACCTACAGATTTAGTAAATAAAGAAGTGTCTACTTTAGATTGAGTGTAATCAAGATTAAGTAGAGTGGCTTGTAGCTTAAAAAACCACTGCCTGCTAGTCTGCTTTAGGCCATACAAACTCTTAACTAACTTACACACTTTACTGTCATCTCCCTTGTTGTAGCCTGGAGGTTTCAGCATGTAAACTTCTTCACTCAAGTCACCATGAAGAAATGCAGTGTTTACATCCAATTGATGCAGAAACCAGCCTTTAGAAGCTGCAATAGTTAAGAGACATCTAACTATTGTTAGTTCGACAACAAGAGAGAAAGTTTCAAAATAATCAAGACCATTCTCCTGTGTATATCCCTTGGCAACTAATCGAGCTTTGTATCTTTCTACTGTGCCATCAAGTTTAAATTTAACCTTGTAAACCCACTTACACCCTATACAGTGCTTATCAGGAGGAAGATCAACTAGCTCCCATGTCTTTGTTCTTTCCAATGCTTCTAGTTCTGTTTGCATAGCTTGTATCCATTCAGGATGTAGTACAACTTGCTTGTAGGTTTTAGGCTCAGTGAGAGCAGAAATGGCTACCGTAAAACACCTATGTTCAGTAGATAGATTGTTATAAGAAAGAAAATCAGACATGGGATACCTGACTGCAAGTTTATTTTCAAAAACTGCATTTGTATGAGTAGTGGTTTGTAAGGAAGGAGGCAACTGATAATCATATCCAGTTAATTGAGTAGACACATATTTTGTCCTAGTAGATCTTCTGCTTGCTTCTTCTTTTGCAGGTGCATATTCAGGAACATCTGCAGTCACAATGTCAGTAGTAACAATAGCATTGAGATCTTGTATCTCTTCTTGTTCTGCATCCTGCATATAAGTTGTTATAACATCTTCACCAGAAAGTGAAGAAGTAGACTGAAGAGTGTAATTATCCTGTACAGGATTATTCACTCTATCTGCAGATAAAACATTAGTATCTTCGTCAAAGAGCATATGATCTATAGAAAGAGGAGTACATAGAGGTGTAGGAGGTGCTTCACTAGTTGTGTCCTGTTGTTTGAAAGGGAAAATGTGCTCTACAAATTGCACATTTCTAGTGATAAACACCTCTCTAGTATCAATATTAAGAACCTTGTAACCTTTGTATCCTGGTGGATACCCTAGAAAGACACATTTAACAGCTCTTTGATCAAATTTTGATCTACCAGCTGCAAGTGTAGAGGCATAACATAATGAACCAAAAACCTTCATGTATGAATAATCAGGTGCTTCTCTGTGTAGAATTTCATAAGGACTCTTGTTGTGAAGGACTTCAGAGGGAAGTCTATTCACTATGTGACATGCTGTGAGCACACACTCACTCCAAAACTCCAAAGGTACAAGTGATTGAAATAAGAGAGCCCTGGCTATTTGCAATAAATATTGGTGTTTTCTCTCCACCCTCCCATTTTGTTGAGGTGTTTCAACACAGGATTTCTGATGTATGATGCCAAGAGATGAGTAGAACTCTGCTAGAGTGAATTCTGAACCATTATCACTGCGTATACATTTGATTTTACTGCCATATTGAGTTAAGATTAAGTTATAAAAATGCAACAAATGAACTTTTGTCTCAGCTTTTGTTTTCATCAAATATAACCAAGTGCATCGAGATCTGTCATCAACTATAGTTAAAAAGAAACGATGACCAGTATGAGATGGGGTATGATAGGGTCCCCAGATGTCTACATGAATTAAATCAAAAACATTTGATGCAACTGAAGAACTTTCATTGAATTGTAGCCTTTTCTGTTTACAAAAGTGACAGATGTCACATGAATGAAACATATTGCTATTACAATCCTTATTTGAAAACAAGTTTAAAACAGAAAGTTTGCTGAGAGGAGCATGTCCAAGTCTAAGATGCCATTTGTTAGCAGTTTCTTCATTTGTATGAGCAGCAAAACCAGATGCCATAGGCTTTGTAAAAACAGTTTTCAAGTGATAAAGTCCATCAATCAACTCAGCAGATCCAATCATTTCTCTTGTTGTCACATCGTGCAAAACATATGTGTTAGCAGTAAACAGACAATACAAGTTCTCTCTATTTGTCAGGTGAGGATCTGAGACCAAGTTGAATGAAAAACTTGGAACATAGAGAACATCATGCAATGTTAAGATAACACTTAACATTATATCACCAGATTTAGTAGCTACTAGTGTTGCACCAGTTGGCAACTGAATTTTCACATATATATCTTTCAATGGAGAAGTAAAATAGGAAAGATCACAGACCATGTGATCTGTAGCTCATGTATCAAGTATCCATTTCACCTGTGCATCACTTTTAGCTAATGAAGACAAGGCAAAACTATGTATACCTGCACTGGAAGAAAGTGAATGAGGCTGATCAGAGTGATCAGTAATAGCAATAGCTACAGAATGATGATGAGCAGTAGCAGAAGAGTTCATCTGTGATTGAAACTTTGTAAACTGAATAAACTGGTTGTAAAGTTCAGGTGACATATCATCTGAAGATGCACTTTGTTGAGAAGATGCTACTACATTAGCTTGATTTGTTTGTGTTCCTTGAGTGCCATGTGGTTTCCTACTGCCTTTAGGACCATTCCAACCTGGAGGATAACCAATCAACTGATAGCAGGACTTGATGGTGTGGCCTGAAAATCCACAGTGAGTGCATTTAGGTCGATTTTTCTCTCTAGAAAGTCCTTTGAGATAGTTGTTCTTCACCAGGCATGCAGTTGCTTCTTCATTGCTTTGTTGTTGCACCATCATAGCCATGTGATCTTGACTATTGATGCTAGCCTACTGTAACCCTCTCTGTCCCTCTTCTTGCAGCAGTAAGGAGTAAGTCTGAGCCAAGTTTGGCATAGGAGACTGCAGCAAAATCTGACTTCTCACATGATAATACGAATCATTAAGCCTTATCAGAAACTTCAATACATCATCCTGTTGTTGCAACTGCATCATTGGTGCCAATCCTCCACATGCACACTTTGGAATAGGTCTATGTGTGATGTACTCATCCCAGATGCTCTTAAACTTCGAATAATAAGCACTGAACGATTGATCTTTCTGAGACATATTACTCAGAGATTTCTCAAGAGTAAACACTCTAGTACCATCACTTTTAGTAAATCTCATTTTCAACTCATTCCACAAATCGAGAGCAGAAGTAAAACTCAGAACACTTTGTCTTATTTCGTAAGAACACGAATTCAGCATCCAAATAAGAACTAAATTGTTGGCCCTAGTCCAAGATTCATGCAATATAGGATCAATTTCAAGACTGGGTTCAAGAAGAGTACCATTGATGAATCCAATCTTATTCTTCACAGAAATGTCCATCATGAATGATTTGCTCCAAGAAGAATAATTGCTTGCTGTCAACGGCTCAAGAACAACATAAACACCAGGTTGATCTGTCGGATGCATGTAGTACGGCGTCCCTGGAACATCAGTGGGATTCTTCACCGGCGGAGCTGCCGGAGTTGGAGTCGGAGCATCAGTGTGATTCAAATCACCAGTAGAACGAGTAGTATCCTCCATTGAAGCAGTTACAGAAAACAGTTGCAGTTGAAAGTAAGAAAACAGAGAACAAACTCAATCGGAGTTGATTGAGATCAATCGGAGTGGATTGATGCGTGTGGAAACTATTGGATCGATGATACCATGTAAAAGTAAATTCACCGAAACGGTGAATCGGATATACTGAATTGATGGAGAATTACAAGAGACGATCAAGAGTCGATCGCTCAAGTTGATTACAAGAAACTGGAAAAATGGAAAATGATGATTGGAGAAGATGATCAGAGATTGATCTTCTTCCTCTGTATTTATACAGTGAACTAATTAACTACTTAACTAACTTCTAACTAACTTCTAACTAACTGTAACTAATTCTCCTATAACTAACTGAATGTACAACTTGCAAAGCATGACGTACAACACGAAAGGGAAAATAAATTCAAATCTAATTTTCCCTCTCAAACTGTTCTTCATCTTCAAAACTTTGATTCTTTCGAGTTGATTATCACTTACACTTCTTTATTTTAATTGACGTTTTGGGCAAAAACACACATATTAATTAAGTCACATTTATGGGACTGAATCATCTTCTCACTAGAATCTTCTCACTAGAATCTGAGTGGGTCGGTCAAATACACTTTTCTCTGAATAGAGTGCCCTTCCTCTGAGTGGAGTATTATTGTGGTTTTTGAGGTTGGTCGGTCAAATTTGCTTCAACTGCGCATCGGCATTTCCTTCCAACCGGCTTTGCTTCCAAGGATTCCATCACCTACGAAGAAAAAACAGAACAATGATGATCAAACCTACGATTAAAAAGTAAGCCTAAGGATTGAAAAAACAGGAGATCCTTATCGTAGTCCTAGCTTGAAAAGTAACCTAAGGATTGAAAAAACATGGAGATCCTTGTAGCTTAGAAATCTATGGCTAAAAAGTAATTCCTAGGGGTTGAAAAAAATGGAGATCCCTGTCATAGTTTAGGTCAGAAAAGTAACCTGGGGGTCGTAAAGAAAGGAGACCCTCCTCTTAGGCTATCTTGGACTTTGTCAGTAACTAGCCGTTGGACTTTGTCAGTAACTAGCCGTGTCAGTTTGTTTTTGTGCTTGTTCGTGAGTCTTAGCTTGCGTAGGGTTCAGTTAATTTCCTTTGTGTCAGCCTTTGTTGAGTGTGTGCTTTTCTTTGTTAGGTTTTTTCTGTTTTATTTCCCTGGGGACTTTGTGTTTTCTCTTCGTGCAGGTTTTTGTGGTTCTACCGTTGCGTCTTCTCTCCGGTTTTGTTTTCCTAAGTATCAAGTGATTGCTGGGAAAGTACTGTTTGGGATAATGGCTGGGAGTTCAACTCAGTTTCAGGAGGTTGTTAATACGGATGTGGTGCAGAATCTGGTATTGTCGGATGATGAGGACGACGAGGAAGTTAGTTTGGTGTTAGTGGGGCAGGTACTAACACGCAGGCCAATTCACTGGGACAATTTCACCAACTTGGTTGCTGAACTCTGGAGTCCGATTTTGGGGGTGGGAGTTAAGAAATTCGCAGAGGATAATAGGTTCTTGTTCACGTTCAGGCATGGTAGGGACAAACAAAGAGCTCTAACTGAGGGTCCATGGCATTATAATAAGTCCCTCATTGTGTTAGCGGAACCGTGTGAGGATCGGGATCCGCTGGAGACGGAACTGCATATGTGTGATTTTCAGGTACGGATATCCGGTCTTCCTATTGCGAGAATGACGAGAAAGGTGGCATGCAAACTAGGTACAACACTTGGAATTTTCAGGACTGTCGACTTGGGTACTGATGGAAGCAGTCCATATACCTATCTTCGGGTGAAAATTGGGATAGACATCAGGAAACCATTACAGAGAGTTACTCAGTTAACAACATGTCAGGGAGTGGAGTTTCGCCTTGGTTTAACTTATGAAAAACTTCCTAATTTTTGCTATCTATGTGGATTATTGGGACATATCCTCAAAGATTGTCCGGCTCAGTACAAGATTAAAGGGGATATTGAAGAAGGACAACTGGAGTATGGAGACTGGTTGAAGGCTAGTGCTCGGGGGACACCATCTTCATCTGCGCAAAGACCTGAGATGTTTAATCCTACACGGGTGGTGAGGCAGCCGGGACAAGGTGAGAGAGGGGAGTTGCGTGGTCGAGACCTTTTTGGGTTAAAGTCCCGGGGTGATTCAGAGAACTGGCGAAAAGCACACTATGTAAAAAATTCGATATCCCTAAAGGAGATGCAAGAACAATTAGCAGACCATCCAGCTCTAACTCTAACCAGAAAAATGGGCACAAATGCAGCACATACTTCATTTTCTGCTGTTCAGGAAGTTTTTACAGAAAAGGGGGGCAGGGGAAGTGATCAGTTAAAGACAACAGTCCCTGATCAGGGATCGATTATAGCCAAGAGGAGTGGAGGGAGTGGTCAGTATGAGACACAGTTTACAGACAAGGGGAATAGGGGAAGTGGCCAGCTGGAGACAAGAGTACCTGCTCAGGAATCACTTATAGAAAAGGGGAGTGGGGGAAGTGGCCAGTTCAAGGAAGCAGTACATACTGCGTTTACGGGTGGGGAACCAGAAGTGGGGAAGACTTCTGTGGCACACAAGCACTTGTTAGGGGATAAGCCATCTATACCTGGTAGTACTCAGACTAATGAGCAACATGTTGAAGTGTTGAGAGTACAAGGTTGTAAGCAACAGCTGCCGTCGGTACACATTCAGACTTCGATTGGAGTGCGGGACAGAACGAACCTGACTCCTGTGGACGAGCTGCGGCGCATGCTTGGGGCGCCAGACCAATTCCTGAAACCAAAAATAGAAATAGCTGAGTCAGGTGGAAATGATCTAAATGCTCAACAAGTTACTTATGCTCTTTCAGGTAGTAAGCTGCCGGGACAGTCGCCGAGATTTACCTCAGAGGGAGTTCTGCTAATTAACAACGAGTTAAAATTGCCTTTGACTGAGGTTCCGGTGGTTAGTTCGTTAGTGGGCAGCGAGCGTAAATTAAAGAAGCCTGTTATTAAGAGGCAAAGGATAGGGAAGCCCAGGGGGAAGAGTATTCAGATAGGGGTACAGGTGGGCGGAAAGAGACTGGAACCTATGGATATTGACGGGTCGGGAGAGTCAGGACAGCGTTCAAATAAGCGGCATATCATGGATGTGCGTTTTTTGAACAATGGAAATGATTCTGGTAAGGCGGCGGCTGCGGCGCAGCCCCGCCACTCATTATGAATTGCTTATCATGGAACTGTCAGGGGTTAGGGCATCCCAGGACAGTTCGAGCTTTGGGCGAAGTGCTCACGGAGAAAATGCCTATTATTATCTTTCTTTCAGAAACAAAGTGTAATGTGAGGAAGATAGATGCTTTGAAAAATAGATTTCATCTAAATGGAATATGTGTGGAGGCGCAAGGAAGGTCGGGGGGGTTAGCTTTGTTATGGAAGAAGCATATTCAGGTTTCGGTACAATCCTATTCGGTGCATCATATTGATGCTCTTGTTTTCATGGACGAGACTGCACCTCCCTGGAGGTTTACTGGTTTCTACGGTCATCCTGATCAAAGTAAAAGGAAGCTGTCCTGGGAGTTGTTGAAATATTTGGGTACTCTGTCTTCTATACCATGGGTGTGCATGGGGGATTTTAATGAGATACTGAGCGAGGAGGAGAGACAAGGGGGCGTTCCAACACCAGGTTGGCGATTGAAACAGTTTAGAGAAGTCGTGGTAGAAGTGGGGTTACAGGATTTGGGGTATAAAGGTTATCCTTTCACATGGACTGACCGCAGGGAATCACCCTTTACCATTAAACGAAGATTGGATAGAGCTTTTGCAACGGCTGAATGGATTCTGCAATTCCCAACACATGAGGTGGAACATATAGTTAGTAGAGGATCAGATCATTTGCCTATTCTTTTAAGCTTGGAGCAACCGATGAGGCCAAAAAATTTGGGTCGTAAGAAGAAGAATTTCAGGTTTGAGGCGATGTGGATGAAATCATCCGAGTGTGAGGAGATTGTGAAGGAGTGCTGGGCTACGGAGGGAGCAGTTTCGGCTGGTTCCCGGGTGTTTAGTAATATAAGTAATTTGCAGGTTGGTTTGGTTCAGTGGGATAAGACGTCCTTCGGGCATGTCAGATCTTCTGTTGCACGACTTAAATCTGAATTACAGAAATTGCTTATTGCTGATCGAACACCAGCTGTGACTGACCGTGAAAAATGTGTAAGGGCTGAATTAGAAGGGTTACTTGATAAGGAAGAGTTGTTGTGGAGACAGAGGGGAAAAGCGCAGTGGATACGAGAGGGAGACAAAAACACTGCTTATTTTCATGCAAGAGCTTCTATACGGCAGAAAAGGAATACAATTTTGGGACTCAAAAACAACACGGGGGTGTTAGTGGAGGATGAGCAAGGGATGAACAAGATAGCACTGGAGTACTTTAGGGAGCTGTTCCAATCTTGTACACCAACGGATGCTGATATTACGGAAATTCTCGATACAATGGAAAACAGAACCTCGGCAGAGACTAATCAACACCTGAACCATCCTTACACACGCGAAGAGGTAACACAAGCTTTATTTGATATGTACCCTCTCAAATCCCCGGGTCCTGATGGTTTACCTGCTTTATTCTTTCAAAAGTATTGGCAGGCTGTTGGTGTTTCTGTGTCGGATTGCATTTTGAATTTTCTGAATTATGGTGATTTTATTGATAGCTTTCATCATACTCATATTGTGTTGATTCCGAAATGTGCTAAACCAGATTTGGTTTCACAATTTCGTCCCATAAGTCTTGGAAATGTTATCTATAAGATTGCTAGTAAAACCATAGCCAATAGATTGAAGCCTTGTATGTCGAGTCTTATAGCGGAAACTCAATCTGCTTTTGTCCCAGGTCGTTTAATTACTGACAATGTCCTAGTAGCCTACGAGATTAATCATCATATTAAAAAAAATAAACGAAAAGGCAATGGATTTTTTTCCTTGAAGCTTGATATGTGTAAGGCCTATGACAAAGTGGAGTGGTTGTTTCTACAGAAAGTAATGATCAAGTTGGGACTTGATGAAAATATTATCGGGCGAATTCTCCAGTGTGTTACCTCTGTGACTTATTCTTTAACGATTAATGGGACTCAGAGTGAATGTTTTAAGCCACAAAGGGGATTAAGGCAAGGGGACCCCTTATCACCTTACTTATTTCTTTTTGTGGCTGATGCTTTGAGTTCGATGTTGAGACATGTTGAAATGCAGGGGGAGATAGAGGGAGTGAAGATTTGCAGGGAGGCGCCGAGTATCTCACACCTTCTGTTTGCCGACGACACTTTCATTTGTTGTCGGGCAACGGTAAGGGCTGCTACAGCGATTAGAGGTGTGTTAGAACAGTACAGCAGAGCATCTGGGCAAGAAGTTAGTTACCCAAAGTCTGCTTTGGTGTTTAGTGAGGGCGTAAGTGAGGAGATCAGGCTACACATACTAGGTATTCTACAAGTACAACAGGTAGAGGCACATGAGAAGTATCTTGGTTTACCATCTGTGGTGGGGCGATCTAAGAAAGAAACGTTTCAATCTATAAAGGATATGGTGTGGAATAGGATTAAAGGGTATGATGCGAAGAATTTGTCTATGGGTGGGAAGGAGGTTTTAATCAAGTCAGTCTTACAATCTTTGCCTACTTACGCCATGAGTTGTTTTAGACTTCCTAGTACCTTGCTCTTGGAGATTGAATCGTTATTTGCAAAATTCTGGTGGGGAAATAAGGGTGTGGACAAGCTGCATTGGATCAAATGGAAGAAACTGTGTGAAAGTAAGAGGGATGGTGGTTTAGGCTTCCGTGATCTGAACTGTTTTAACTTGGCAATGCTGGCCAAACAGGGATGGAATTTGCTTGATCAGCCGGAAACATTGTTATCTAGATTATTAAAGGCTCGGTATTACCCTCATTCTTCCATTCTGGAAGCTACGGTAAGTGCGAATTGCTCATTCACTTGGAGAAGTATTGTGGGAGCCTTGAGTGTCATACATAGAGGAATTCGTTGGCGTGTGGGAAATGGAACGAGTATACGGGTGTGGCAGGATAAATGGGTGCCCGGCGATAGTTCTTTTCAAGTTTTTAGCGGTAGGACAGGGAGTTCAGAGAATCTGATTGTATCTGATTTAATTGCTGAAGACAGAGATTGGGATTACGAGCTCATATCTACTATTTTTAATGATGAAGAATCCAAGCGCATATTGTCGATCCCGCTGGCACACAATGACTGTCACGACCAACTGTTGTGGCACTACAATTCAACAGGTAGATTTACAGTGAAGTCAGCGTATTACCTGGCGAAATCAATGGCAGAACAGCGGGCTCAGACCGTGGGTTCATCGACTGTGTCGGCTCCTACAACATGGGATTTCATTTGGACGCCAAAAATTCCGGTGAAAATCAAATTGTGCGTGTGGCGGGCTGCAAAAAATGCCCTCCCGGTGATGAATCTACTACAGCAAAAACGGCTGATTACCGCTCCAATGTGCCCAATCTGTAAAGAGGAAGGTGAATCGATGATCCATCGTTTCGTTACGTGTTCATTTTCTAGGCAAGTATGGGCGTTAAGTGACTTACCGGGATCCATTTGGATGCACGAACATGAGGACTTTGAAGCTTGGATCCGCCATTTTTTCCGGCGAGCGGATAAGGACCAGTGGGCACAAGCGGTGGTCCTATGTTGGGCGATTTGGTATGGCAGAAATAGGGTGGTTCATGGGGAAGACGACTGGGCACCCATGGATGTCATACACTGTGCAAGAAGGATGGTTGCGAATTGTGGAGAGTTGTTGCTTGAGGTCCGACAGCCGACAGTGGGGAAGAAGATGTCGGTGGGGGAGGTGCCTGAAGATGGGTGCTGGAAGATGAACGTGGGTTCAGCCCAAGTGGAGGATGGGACTTGTATTGGGCTTGGGCTAGTGTGTCTCACATCATTGGGCCATTGTCTTGGTTGGCAGCAGATTTTAATTCCACACTTTCTCGATCCATCCGTTGCGGATACTTATGCGATTCGGAGTGGACTCAAGTTTGCGTTAGAGAAGGATTGGAAGAAGCTCATTATTGAGAGTGATTGCCAAGTGGTCATTAACATGATTCGGAATCGTACTCACTCTTCTTCTATTTTTGGACCAATTTTGTCGGATATTAACTTGCTCTCTTCTAGTTTTGACTCTTTACGTTTTGAGTTCGTCCCCCGTGAATGTAATGATGTTGCTCATCGCTTGGCTAAGAGTACATCAGTGATACGGGAAGGTCATGATTATTTACCTATGATGTAATCTTTGGACCGTTTTTATGATGTGAATGTGAATCACATTTTACCCCTCAAAAAAA
>JAQRGC011628386.1:0-12690 GCA_028659135.1 Plantago lanceolata | reverse complement strand
GTTTTATGGTAGTATAATATTATTTTTTAAGAGATAAGTATTCACCGTAAAATGTTAAAATGTACGTATGTAAGGCATAAAACGGGACGGAGGGAGGAGTATACTGTAAAAACCAAAAGAGATACGGTAAAAAAGAGAAACACGGCAGAATCTTTTTATGATTATTATGGTAAAAAGAAGGAAGAATAAAAAAGCAGATTGTAAAAAACATTCTTCTCTCTAGTTTAATTTTCCTTTCCTTCTTCTTCTCTCTTGGTACGAGAAAAATCCCTGAAATCTCGATTCCCGAGCTCAAACAAAATTTGGGGTCACAAAATTCACAGAATCTCTATTCTCTCTCTCTCTACCACTCCAAAATGGTATTCTCTTCTCATTCTCTAGCTCTCTAAGTTTCCAATTCACCTTTATTCTGCAGCAGTAGGAGTTAATTGAGTTGTCAAGGGGGCAAACTGAAGTGATCTATGAGTATTGATACAATCGAGGGTTTTGAGTTGTATAAATGCTTTTGGGAGGAGATCTAGGACTCTTCCTCACTGCCGCCGCTTCGGCGATTGTCGTGGTCAGTTTGTTGCTCGTCCGGGCCAAATGGCGCCGTGTGGTGGCGCGGAGGGTGGAGATCGAGAGGCTTATGGCCTTGGCGTCGGAGGAAGCGGCTAGGGCTGAGGTTGAGGCGGTCACTGGATATGAGAGGAGCTATGTTTATGCTCCGGTGCCGTCGGAGCTGGTGGTGGAGGAGGTGGAATATGATGAGGAGGAGGTTGTTGCTGTGGTTAGGCAAGGTTCCGGTTCCGGTTCGGGTTCAGGTTCCTCTCCCGGGAGGCAATTGCAGTATCAGTGTGAGGTTTGCTTCAGCCCTACCACATCCAGGTGCAAGCAGTGCAAAGCTGTTCATTACTGGTATGTTTGCTTCACAGTGAGGCCTATTGATGGAATCTATTTGATTATTTGCTTTGGGCTTTCGATGAATTGTTGATTAGATTAGTTATCTGTTGTGTTTTCGTGGTGGTATGTCGTTGTTTTTGTTTATATGTTGATATTCGAGCTGTTGTGGCGGATATGGTTTAGGTTTACCGTTAACGTGTATAGATTCGGGTTGAGGAATGTGAGTGTAGCTAAGTTCACGTGGCTGGGAGAGAATCCTCGGGCGGGGGATATGGAAAGTTATGATAGGAGATCGTTATGTTGGAAAGTTAAGATCTTTGTTTAGGATGCGTGTTCAATAAGAGTAACTAGCTCCGTCTCGTTTATGCGTCAATACTGTTTGTGTTAAAAGGGAAAAGATGTAATGAGGTGCTAATATCCGTTGGGCTCTAGAGGTGTAAAACACGTGAAGGCTCATTGAATCCATGGTATTTAACAAAAGTGGGATGGCGAATTGCCGCATATGCAAATGTAGTAACTTATTTGACAAATTATCTAGATTGAGTTAACTAAATATTAGTACAAGGGCTTTGTGCTGGGGTCCTTTTTTGTTTTTACGTTTATGATAACTCTACGTATTGTACTGTTTTAATAGTTTCATGAAACCTTCTTCTTTACTCATATGGCGTTCTATATGATGATCATGATGTGGAATTCATCTCTTAAAAGTAACATAACTTGGGATTATACCACTCGATTGCAGAATTTGTAGTCGATTAGTAATTTTATCCCATGAGACCATACGTGCAGGTGTGGTGTTTATTATCAAAGAGATAGGTTTCTGTTTTTCTCTACATGCTTTTTCCTGGTATATTTAAATTTAATAATGCACAAATTGAAGTCTTACTTCCACGGACAACGCAGACTTTTTTTTTTTTTTTTTTAACGCAGATTATCTTAGCATATACCTTACAGTCTAGCAGTTAAGAAATTAAGGCTATAAATAGGGTCCATGGAAATGGTCTCATGATTAATAATCCCAAGGCATATCTTCTATCATTAGTATTTATATTTTTGTTGAATCTGTGGGTTATTATGGCCTTTGCTTACAACAAACTAGTATATATTAAATATCACCATGATCAAATTTCTAGCCAAAATTTCTTAGTTGGATTCTGAAATTAATGACGTTAATTTTAATATTTAAAAATAACTGAAAATGTTCTGTTTTCCTTGAAAATAGTAGTTTGATCTACCAAGTATGTAAATCACTAATTATTACTACTATTTATTTGCACGTAGATAGTGGGAAAGAATCTCTATGTTTGTATATGTTGTCGTCTAGTAACACACAAATAACCCTTTGTTTGTAGAATTAGCTAACAAAGTGATACACTTACTGTGATGATATACCAAATCATGAAGTTGTTATATAATCATAAATGGGCCAGTGAGTACCCAAAACATATTCGTCAAGTTGGTCATCACAGATTATGCTAGCACTACCCTTAATCACACTTATATTCTGAGTTGCATACTTACTAATACCACAAATTCTTCAAGGGGTAAAGTTTTGCTTAGCAATGGTGTACTTTGTGGATGTAAAGTGCCACTTACATGCACTTAGTAATGGATATCAACAACATAAAGCATAGAGCTATACTCGGAGAACATAAAAAACATGAGTTATTTAAATTTGTTTGCTTTCCTTTTAAACATATTTGAAATTACTGATTATAAGATATGTGGACATACTTGCCGTATGGTATATATGAGCACTAGAGCAGACTGTCTAAAGCCTGACACTTTAAAAGTCAAACAAGTACTTTTTAACATATACGAGTTGCACCAGTGTTACACGGTAATAATATCTCAGAGAGAAAATTTCTACAAGGCTAGAGATTCTGGCACTGTGAGGCCCAAAGGTGCACTTTGCTGCACATAGCTGTTCTCAATGGTGCTATTGATAACTATCTTCCAGAGTGGTTTTTGGTTTCTTAGACATCATTTTGTTGTTAACAATAATGTTTACAATGTTATCCAAGTTACCTGTGAAGACCGCAATGTGAGGCTTGTATTTATATCTAAATTGTTTTAGAGCCATGAACGTGAAGTCATGAACCGTATCAAAAGTTTTTTTAAAGATATATCACATGTCTAGGGTTCAAAATTAATCGATTCACATTCCAAATATCATGTGGGAATAAAGTGATGGTATGTCTTCCAAATTTCTCTTATAGGTAAAGATTGTATGCATAGAGGCATGTTGTTATCAGTAGTTTAACCTGCCAAACTAGTAATAAGACATGCTTTTGGGTTTATGTCATATCTCTGATGAGATACTATATATGGTTAGCTTATTAGCGTTTTTCTTTTTTGTTGTCGGTATCTGCAATAAATGATGCTACATAAACTAACAGGAGCGGTTTTGTGGTAAACTAAAAGCTCTTAACTTGAATAATTTCTTACAACTAACAGAAGTAAGTGATGTCTTTTCATTTCTATACGCTTATCTAGAATTGACTTCTGACGTTATGAACTGGCTAGATACTATCCGATGTCCAGCATTACACTACATCTGCATAAAAAAAATAAGTTTCTATTTGTTGTTTGCTTCTTCCAACCCATGATTAAGATTAATTTACTCCATTTGAAATGTTGCAGCTCTCCAAAATGTCAAATAATCCATTGGCGGCAAGGGCACAAGTACGAATGTCACTCACTTTCCTTACATCAGAACTTTGATGCGGAAATACATTCTCGCCCCGGAGAGAAGCAAAATGAGATTGGAAGTGATGGTAATGTTACTGAAACTGAAACAAGGAATAGTATGGAACCAATTGAATCATCGCCTCGGAAAAAGACACTTGGTGGAAAGAATGAGTATAAAGGTGGTAACCTTGATCACTTCAAGGGAAATGGCACATGGGCAAAGGATTCAGACACATTCCTTCTTGATGAAAGATCATCCAATACCTCGACTCATATATCACTTTCTCCAGACAGAAAGTCGGTTAGTTCTAATAGACATGGCATCAAAAGTATTTCTACCGATATTGGATTTGGGGACCCTCTTTTATCGGAGCAACCTGTATTCACCAATCCTGTTGACAGTACCGCTGTGCCTGATGATCAGCTCAAGTCTTGTTTACCAGACATAGATGGAGTATCAGAAACATCATCTTTATCAAGCTTCACTACTGCTGGCTCTGAAGAACATCTTGACTTATCAGACGATAGTACAAGTCCTCAGTCTAGCCTTTCCTCTTTGGATAGAATGAAAGACCTTGTGGAATTAGGATCTGATACTAACAAGGTTGTGGAGGATGATGATCCCCATCCTGCAATTTCAGTTCTTAACAAGTCAAGTAGTGATGCTGTGTTACCGAATGTGAATGAAGTTAGTTTGGAGTCCCAAGCACCTGTGAGTCCCAAAGAATCTAACCATGTTATGGTTAAAGACACTTCTATTAACTGTACCTCGAAGGCTGGAGATACTATATTATCCTCCTCTAATGCTGATCAAGTAACAAAA
This sequence comes from Plantago lanceolata, assembly GCA_028659135.1. Lineage (NCBI taxonomy): Eukaryota > Viridiplantae > Streptophyta > Magnoliopsida > Lamiales > Plantaginaceae > Plantago > Plantago lanceolata. The sequence continues at coordinate 8,294 of JAQRGC011628386.1, read as the reverse complement.
ACATCGGAACCTGATCGTGGTGTGCAAGCTTTGGCATCTAAACAGTCTGATGCTCAAACTGATTATATGATTGATATTACAAATTATGCTAAGTCTCCAAAGAAGAAATCTGAAGTAGTCAAAGTTGGTGAATTTCAGTTGTCTAAGGCCACAAATAGGAAGCCTACTGTTCCAGGTCCACATTTTGTAGAAAAGGACAAGCTTGCTCCCGTTAGCAGGAGTGTCCACATGCGAAATGACAAGAGTGGAACTAATCTACCTTCAAGAGTCATGGACAAACTCAGACCATCTAACTTCATCCCACAGGGTTCTTCAGACCGTGGAACTGAGGATAACAAAAAATATAAGGTGTGCCTTAAGTTCTTTTTTTATTATTTCTTAATTCTGTGTGTTGTTTCTGTGGAATCACATAAAGCAAGAATAGCTAACCTTGTTTTTATTTCTCAGGGGTCATTTTCCTATGAGCTTTTTGTGAAGCTTTATAACTGGAACAAGTTTGAGTTACGTCCCTGTGGACTTGTAAACTGTGGGAATAGGTATACCTCAAAAAATATTTTTCCTCATTTTGCATTTAGACATGAAGTTATTATCTTTGTGCTGACCTATGTGGTTTTGATCCTTGATTGATGAGATAACATTATATGGGCTTGGAATAGAATAATACTAGTAAATATTTTATTATTATTGTTATTATTTATTTATTTTTGAGTGATTTGCACTCGAGTGAAGGCCTTCGCATAATAATTTCACATCTTACTTGGGATCTCATCTGAGGATGAAATTTCTGACATGCATTGTTTCGTGAATTATTATGGCTGAAGATTTGTTAACGTTTTCATTTCTGCAGTTGTTACGCCAATGCTGTGCTTCAGTGTTTATCTTTTACTCCTCCCCTTGCAGCTTATTTCCTTGAAGGACTCCATTCAAAAGCTTGTAAGTCCAACTATCTTGCTCTTTTTTTCATATGTTATCATGTGAAAATTCAAGCTAATGTAGCCTTTTGGAGTTATAGTTTCTTCCCTTTTTTCTTTACTTGGGTGTTGGATTTGTGCTATAGGAAGGCTATAATGAATTTTTCTGATGAAACCATATATGTCTATGATGTTTTTGTTACGCTCAGGTGAAAAACAAGAATGGTGCTTTGCCTGTGAGTTGGAAATTTTAGTTAGGAAGGCAAAGGGAAGCTATTCTCCTATATCACCGGCAAGGATAATATCTCAAATGCAGTGTATAGGAAGACATCTGGGAGATGGGAAGGAAGAAGATGCACATGAATTTCTCAGGTGAGTCAGTACTGACCTAGCTTGGATCTATTGATAGAGCAGAGGATACTGGTACGGGAAGTTAGGATTTCGTTGTAGCAATAGCTATGTTTTCTGGGGTTTTATTGAAAGAATGGAAATAAATATTCAGAATCGACAAACCACCCTAAAGGGCGAAACCAACTCTTACAAGCGAAATAAACCAAATCCTGATTGATGTATAATAAACCCTACAGCTCTCTCATATAGAATAAGTTTCTAATTTGACTTGATCTCTATTGGGTAACTTGTGTCTCATTAATTAAAGGAGAATAATAATTTCTTAAAAAAAAAAAGAATAATAATTTCTTACAAGGACTCTAGGTCTGTAAGTCAGTAACAATCCCATCGGACAGAGACGAACCGAAGTGGTTTGTCTCCTGACCCCCTTCCCTCTTCTGGCTTCCTTGCACGACCCTGTCTGCCTTTCCACTTCTTTTGTTTCTTTCAGGTGCATCCTTTTCCCCCTTTTAGAGCCTTGTCCACAAAGCTGGTCTTGTCTTGCCTCTTCAATATCTTGGTAACTCCCATAACTGGGAAGTGAAAGAGCTCTGTCCAGACTTCTCCTTCTCAAGGACTTTGAATCTCTTATCGTATACACATAACCAGCAGGTGATCGAAGTAATGTTCACCGTTGCATTTTCCAAACACTTGGAATGAGTGGCTGTGCATGGTTGCTTGCTATAAGTTTTTGGATTCTTTTTCTCTTGCTAGAGGAGAGGATATTACAACAGGGAATTATAGGATTTTGGTATAGCAGTAGATACATTTTCTGGAGAACAATGGAAATAAAATAAAACACCATTCTTCGAAGAGATGAACCACCTTAAAGAGTCAACTCTTAGGAACTCAGTTAGTCAACTTCCTATCATTACTAAACACCTATAAAAGTAATAGGTCTTAATAGGATTCTAGGTCCGTAACATCTTCTGATGAGATGAAATCACCTAATGGTTTAACTGTTCTATAGTCCTAAGTGAACTTCAACATTAATTCTGCAGATATGCTATAGATGCTATGCAATCGGCGTGCTTGAAGGGAGCTGGAATCAATAGACCAAGCTCTTTGGATGAAGAAACTAGTCTCATAGGACTGACTTTCGGGGGTTACCTTCGATCAAAGGTTACAACATATCCCCGAGTATTATTGACATAGAAAACATCATTAAGCAGACATCTTAAAATTATCTCAAATGCAGATTGAGTGCACAAGGTGTGGAGGCATATCCGAGCAGCAGGAAAGAATAATGGATCTCACTGTTGAGATAGGAGGAGATATTGGAACTCTTGAAGAAGCTCTGCGTCAGTTCACTCGCTCGGAGATTTTGGATGGTGAAAATAAGTACCATTGTGACAGGTCAGTATATGCTGTTTTCTAACCCACGCCACGATTTATACATATATGTTAAAGTGATTGTCTTATTATGGGTTATGTTTGTGACTAGTTATCATGGAGACATGGACCTCCTTTTCTCTTTTTTACCCTTTTGCATTTGTTTTAAGAATTTATGAAGATCAATATTGTCTGTTCCTATATTAAAATTGAATGACGTTTTAAAAAAAGAAATTTTACTTCCAAATCAGGAAAACCATTATTTTTCCCGCTTCAGTCGTTCACATAGATCCAATATGATTTCCTCAATAATTTTGTGGAGTGTGGACATTGTTGTGTCTGTATAATTTTTCTGTTGTATATGCAAATTTATGACCGAAAAATTACTGATGAGTTCATTGTTTACTTGTATATAAAGGTACAAGGTATCGAAATCATTTTGCCATTTGACAGATGCAATTCTTACTGATTAATCCATTATTTACATGTATATAAAGCTACAAGGTATTGAAATCATTTTGTCATTTGACAGATGCAATTTGTACGTGAAGGCCAAAAAGAAGTTGAAAGTATCAGAAGCTCCTAATGTCCTTACCATTGCACTTAAAAGATTTCAGGTAATTTTTATTCAGAACAACATAGTAGTTTTTTTGGATTTGTATGAATGTTCTTATTGCTTGCATCTTTTTCTACAGTCTGGCAACTTTGGAAAGCTGAACAAGGCAGTCAAGTTCCCAGAAATTTTGAATTTAGCTCCATACATGTGTGGAACAACTGATAGAACTCCAATCTACGTGCTTTATGGTGTAGTTGTCCACTTGGATATCATGAATGCTGCATATTCTGGTCACTATGTCTGTTACATAAAGAATAAGCTGGGAACGTGGTTTCAAGCTGATGATAGCACGGTCAGTACTTTTCTTCTAATATAAGTTACTACAAAATTATCTTATGTTATCACTTGAACTTCATCTATTAAACAGAGATTCAATTGGTAGAATATAACACAACTTTTTTGCCCAATGTGGGGTGACTTCACGTGGTGGATTTGGTGAAACCATTCTATTGGGGAATGATAGAACTATTTGGAGTTTACTTTTTCCTGTTAAGTGTTGACCTCTGAGTTCACTTATTTAACTCTTGATTAATCTCGTATCACCGTTACAGGTCCGGAATGTAGAGGTTGAAAAGGTTTTGTCAAAAGGCGCATACATGCTTCTCTATGCAAGGTAATAGGTTCTGGAAGATCTACTCCTGGATGAACTCTGTCTTCATTGGAATTTTTTCTCTCTTTAATTGCAATTCAAGTCTTGGTTCTTCAACAGTATTTTGTTTGACTCCTACTAGGTGCTCGCCCCGCGCCCCAAGAGCAGTAAGAACTTCAGTGGTTTCTCTTGAGCCTAGAAAATCTACAAGCACAACTTGTCAACTGAAATCGCATCCGAAAGAATCATGGAATGTTAAGAGCTACATGAACCGACAAAATCACAAGGATTGCATTGACGAGCATTGCAGGAATCACCATACGTCTCAAGCAGATTTCGAAGATGGGAATTCAAGCGAGAACTCTTCTTCTTTCTTCTCGGAGTCTGGGTCCCACACCACCGATAGCAGCACCAACAGGGAATCTACAAGCACAGATGAGAACTTGGATCATATTCTACGCGACTTGCGTAATGATTGGACTAATCCATCAGATTCGGACACATCATCACCATCATCCTCTCCGTCCCCCCTGCATTCTAGGTTCTCACCACTTTCTGACCTGGACAGGAACTCAACCGAAGCAGACCGGGATGGTTTTTGGACAAGAACAAAAGGTTCTGTTTTATGTCCGGACCTGGACCCAGAGAGGGAGCGGGATAAATTAGTATGTAGTAATAGTTATAGGGAGAATGACTCCAGTAGATTAGGTCAGAGCAATAACATGAAAGGCGGTGTATATCTAAGAAGATCGGCGACTGGAAGAACGGTTGAAAACTGAAAAAGGACGGGTCTGTTTGTTGTATTCTGGGGACGTACAAGAGTTTGAGGGAGTGTGAGGGAAGGAGGTAAATATGTGTAATGGAATGGTGTTGTGCAACAGCTTTGGTTGAGCAATGTTGTAAGTTATCCCTCATTTTGCAGACTCTCTTGCCCTGTATACATACTACAGTATATATATGAAGTGAATAATAACGCTGATCAAATATCATGTTATCATCTTTTTGTCAATGAGTTTATATGCTACTATGCATATTTTCTTCTTCTTTTGGCACATTGTGTTCATCTGCGTTTATCCGTTTGAGCTGTTAAAACGTCTTGTGATCTTTGTTTTGCACCTGAAATTAAACAATGGACATCAATTTACCCTCCCAAGTTATCTACTAGTACTACAATAAAGGTCCAACATTTTATTCTGGCACTGTGATAGTCATTTTATTCTGGCACTGTGATAGTCTGATAGAGCCCTGGTTGGGGTTGGTTACTAATTACGGCTTAGAAGACTGGGGGTGATAAATGGGCCCTCCATTGGCACGATACGAAGTAGGCTCGATTGAGAACGACTGTACGTGGATCTTCAGTCTTCACCACCCTATGGCGGCCAAGTCAGATGGCATATTTGCCTTCCTATATGCTTGTATAGCCTGTGTCCGGGCGGACGACGCCGACTCTGTACCAGCTGAGCTATCCAAGATGAACGCCTGGCTCTCCTGGAAGTCTGGAACGTCTTACCACTACCACACCATTCAGCCCTATTAATGGAGCTCGTAGCTGTCGAGCTCAACCCTCTCATCGTGCATAGACCCGACCAAACAGAACTTGGAATTGAGAACCGAACCAAAATGTACGGTTCCAGTTCTAGAACCAAAACCCACAGTTTGAGTTTTAGAACCAGAACTGTATCGTTCAGTTCTGGTCCCGGTTCCAACATTTTTAAAACCGGAGAACTGAGGGGAACCACAGATGATTGGACCTTATTGGGTCATTTGAGCCCATTTCAGTCTGCTAAGTCTGGCCCAGTGTATTCAGTTTCAACTCTATCCCAAACGAAAACATACCATTGTGGCATCGTTCGAGAGCACGATACTCGTGGTACAAAAAAGGAGAACTTCAAGTCGTGAAAAATTAACACGTATTGGTCAGGTCAAACACGTATTATACAATCCTTCAGCTAGACACGGTGTAAACTTGCAGATTTAAACAGTAACATATAAATGATGTGAACTAAATTAAACGGCACAATTATATTATGCTCTTGTCCATAATAATGTAATCAACAGGCTGAACCACCCCATGTCAGCCTTAAGTGATTCAATTACGCTGGGTTAGAGAACTCAACCAAAGTGGGGTCTCTTCCAGTAATCCAACTGCAATCGATAAGGTTGATCCAATTTGAAGCATGAAGAAGAAGACAATAATAGGAAAAAGGAGAGTTTAGCAGCTGGCTGGAGATGTGATCAATGAAACATCATGATAGTTCATAATCACTAAAAAGACATACTCACACAAGGCAAGAAAATGACAAACAATAAAAGCCAGCAAGAAATGCAATCAATTCAATTCATCTACAAAAGAAGATAAAGCATCAGCCCACTTCTAATACATGGCATGCAATAATTATAATAATAAAGGAGGAGAAATTATGTAGAGGTTGACTACCACTCTCATATGGTACGAGATTTTTTAGGTGATTTAAATAATAAATAAAAATGAAGAACGTTCAAAGTGAACAGTATCATACATGTGGGGTAATGTTATGAATAATAACAATGACTCAAAGGGTTTGGTCTCCATCAAATAGTGGTTGGATTGTTTCAAATTGAATTAGAGTCGTGAACATTCCCAAACCAGCGAGGACGTGCAGATGGTGATCCTCGAAGGCCCGAACATGGTACCCCAATCAGAGGCTCAACGAGAACGTCGAACAATTGACCACCACTCTAATGCATGACTTCTAAGGTGATTACAAAATTAAATCCATATGGGCCCAAGTCCTTAGCGAAATATATCATATTGATAATACGCGTGTTGGTCATGTTATGAATAATTGTGTCATCCATAATGTTGGACTCCGATCGATTAACGACGGTGAAGTAAGACCAAGCTCATGAGCTTATTACTAGGTTGGAACAAGTAGATAGTATCCCCGTTGTTACGTCCCCATGCCCCCGTGTGGGGATATGGGGGCGAAAAAAGGAAAGAGAGGAATGGGGGTTCTCTCCCTTTTGGCATAGTGGGCCCCTAGTGGGAGGCTCGCACGATGGGCTATTAGCTCAGTGGTAGAGTGCGCCCCTAATAATTGCGTTGTTGTGTCTAGGCTGTGAGGGTTCTCAGCCACATGGATAGTTCAATGTACTCATCGACGCCTGACCCTGAGATGTGGATCATCCGAGGCACATTAGCAAGTGGTTATAATTTATTTTCTTTTATGAAAAGGAATAAAAATGCTTTAGTTGGATAAAATGTATCTATAATGCCCCGACCACAAAAAGGCCGAAGGCCTTACTTGTGTCGGCTCGGTTACTCCTGAACTCTTACGCGAGGTGATATGCTAGTCTCACATACCAATACATGTTCTTTCCTGTGCACTTTATTTTCACTCCCCTGCACATTTGAAACTTCCCAAAGGTCATTCAACTTAGAATTGGTCCAAAGTTAAACTCATTTAATTCTGAAGTTAAACTTAGCAAGTGCCCGTACGTTTGGAAGATCACACCTCAGCGACTCGTTACATTTTGTGTGGGATGAATGCCCGAATTGGCTCAAGACTTTTATCTAGTTTTATTTTCTGTCCTTTATTTTCGGAACTCTGTTTATGTTACTTGCTTTGTACGTTATGACTTCTCCCGTTTCTAGTTAATGAAATTCCCCTTTTCGAAAAAAAAAAAAAATTCTGAAGTTTCTTTAAATAGATTTTCAAAAAGAAATGTGCACTTAGCACTTATTAGTATTACATTCACTCCCTCTTAACTTGCACGACGTCCTCCTCGGCGCGGTGCGGCGACGACTTGTCCCGACCAACTGTCCACCTCTTATGAGTTTTAGACCGGTTCGGCTCAGTCGTAATTCGGTGCACCCTTTATTATTATTAGGCGGGATGTTATAGTATCTATCTAAATCAAATTAAAGAAGAAACCGCATGGGATAGAGAGAGAAATGAATACCGTATGAATTAAAATTAAAAGAAAGAAAAACGCGTAAAGTCAGAAATGAATGAATATTGACTAGTAGTGAGAGAGAGAAGATAGAAGCACTGATCGGATCAGTGAGCCATCGACTCAAGGCATCCCGTCACTTGGATCTTTTATCTGACCGTCAGTGACTCAGTACTACGGACGGACAAGATCCTTCATGCAGGCAAAGGCACCACCTCTATTTCGGTCGTATCAAATTTTACATTTATTTATGTTTATGGGTTGGCCCGCCCAGATTAAACCCTACCCAACCACGTGTCTTTTCTGTCTGCTGCATATTAGCTTCGCTTTAAAGTTCTTTTTCTTTTAATGTTCCATTTTTCCAATAAAATAATACTATCCTCCGTTCCATTAGTAAGTTCTTAAGGATTAAAAAATACGAATTTTAAGAAAATTAATGTTTTTTTACGGTTATAACTTACAATAGATGAAGGAAATTGAAGTAGTTAAATTGTAAGTGGGGTATAAAGTATGAGAGAGAGTA
>JAQRGC011628292.1:0-11535 GCA_028659135.1 Plantago lanceolata | reverse complement strand
TGATTTTGATTGAAAATGCTATACTCTTAATTTAAAATGCTATGATCTGACTACTATCACCTATGATCTTAATTGAAAATCATATGATCTTAATTGAAAACCATATGATTTTAAAAACATTTTCTCTCATCTTAACATAAAATTTTATGATCTTTGTTAAAAATCATATGATCTGACCTATAATTCATATGATTTGACCTACAATACATATGATCTGTAATAGAAGTGTTGTATTTCATATTTTTGTATAGAAGTCCCTCAGTTTTTATTAATTACGTAATTGCCACCGAATTTTTATGCATGAATATCAAATTTGTTGAAAAGTCCCCAAACTTTTTTTTATTACAAAAGTACCCCCAAATTAAAAACAAAATGTAAATAATTGCAAATAAGCCCCGTCCTTTCTATAACTTAAAAATGGACCGTTCCTTATGAGACTTTGCGTAGTTAAAATAAAGAAAAAGAGAAAAGTCTATCACATTTTAATCGCTTTTGTGATGTTAATTAAGGTAGCTGGGTATATTAAAAATTTGATGAATCCGGCGAGTCTCTAGACTATTCTAGAACTCTCATTTACTACTTCCTCCGTTCTATTAATAACTTCCTACTTTCCTTATTTGGCGTTACTTTACAAACTTCATAATTCCAAAAATGGCAAATTTTCATCCCACTCACAAATTCTTTATTGTTTATCTCTCCTACTTTATCACCACTTTATTACTCTCTCTCCTACTTTATACCCCACTTACAATTTTACTACTTCAATTTCATTCATCTATTGTGGGCCATAACCGGAAAAAAACACCAATTTTCTTAAAATTCGTGTTTTTTTTACTCCTTAGGAACTTACTAATGAAACGGAGGATAGTATTATTTAGTAGTTTCTCTGTATTTATTGCAAGTAGGAGTCTATTTAGGTATTACTTGACTAACAAGTATTAGGTTATTTACTTGCTTTCTGGTGTTTAGTCTAATTAGGTTATTTACTTTAAGAAGACTAATTTAATTAGGTAGTTTATTCCTCTTAAAAATTTTTACCTTATTAGTTAGTCTTTTTAATACTATTTAAGCACATGTAGACATTCATATTTTTCATTCCAGTTTATCAATACATTCTCGAGTTCATCTCAAAACCCTTGTTAGAATTATTATTATTCTAGCTCACAAATCCTGCGATAGGACCACAATCGACGCACTAACCGTTGTTACCGGGGAGATAGTAACTGCAATGACCGACGTTACCGGGGAGATATATAGTGACGAGTGGAGAAGGACCGACGACGACATTGTTGACGCGACTGCAACTCTTCGGCCTAACACCTCTTGTTTGGAGGCTTCTTCAAGTGGGTTGGAGAGGTATTCGCGAGACGTACGATCTAGAACCACTCCAAGGGAAGGTTATCAACAACTTACTTTTAATTGATAATCATTCTAGAGTTAGGTTTTATTGCTTTCCTGGTATGAATCTGATTAGGTTAAGTGAATTCCTTATTTCTTTTAGCAATCTGAGTGCGATTAGGAATATGTATTCATCAGTTGGTATCAGAGTAGGTTGTTCATGTATGCATATATATGTTGGACCTAGCAGCTGCAACTAATTAAATCTAACAGAACTACAGAAATTAGAGATTCATACCTTGTTGAACCTAGCACAGTTGCCAATCCGGAGGAAGGAATCAACACCAATATGAAACTCAAGGAATCAGCCAAAGAACAGCACCCGGAGACCGAACACGTGACGCCCAGGAACCAGAGGGTCCACGCGGGTCTCTTTCCCGCTCAGCAGCCGCAGCCAACGGGCGGCGGAGAAGCCGCGCGCTTCGCGCGTGTCACAAGACGGGAGGACGAGGACGGGGCTAGGAAGGAGAAGAAGAGCGACCATGGTGGAGGTGGAAAGGAGATGGCCGGGACGAAGGTGGTGGCCGGCGGTGACGGGGACGGCGTGAGGCCGAGGGGGAGAGTGGAGAGATTGGGCTGGGAAGGGGAGAGAAGGAAAGAGGAAGAGGAGAGGCATGGTAGGGTGTTTAGGAGAGGAGAAGGGCGGCGAAGAGGTAGCAAGGGCTGTCCGTAAGGCAGCGACGGCGCCGGTGAAGGAGGGAGGAAGAGAGGCCGAGAGGGAGAAGGAGAAGAAGGGGGAAGATTTGGGGAAAATTGGGAAATAAAGAGAATTAGGGATTGAATTGCTTGAAGGAGACTTGCAGATTGCACTTGAGACCCCTAGTTTACTTGAAACTTCAAATAAACCCTCGAATTTTCAGAAACTTGCACAAGATGGACTACCGACTACGGGAATTGAAGCTAAGAGTATGGAAACGGAGATGGAGGGTGGCAATGGCTATCTTGGGATGCTTCAAGACTTGGATGATTCGAGAGGGTTCCGTTTTGATGGATTTCTTGGGCAAGGAGATCGGAAACATGGGATTAGAATGTTAGCGGATAGTGGAGCGACTCATTCATATGTCAATCGACAATATATTGAAGTGCATGGTGAGATTGAGAAGTTGGTGGTCGATCGACAAAAGTTCCATAAGGTTGGCGGTGAAATGATCTTTGAGCGATTCTCGATTTGATAATGTTCCCATTGAAATACAAGGTATGAAGTATCGCATTACTATCTATGTTTTGCCATGTACGGTTATGTTTGAACCCTTGGTACTAGGATTCTCGTGGTTTGCGAGGCATGGGGTGATGGCGTTGAATGCTAGAGTTTTGCGAATGGATATATTACGAGAGGGCCAAGAGCTTAGGGCTATTGGGAATAGCGTTGAAGGCGGTTTATTGGACGACTATGCGCATCATGTTGAGGATCAAATGGAGTGTCGTCTTGATTTCTATGCTCAAGAGTTTGCGAGGAGGGAGTATAAGGGAGGAATCTTGCCCGCAAGTGTTTTGAAGGCCCAACGTCGACTCTTACAATTCGATGTGGTGATCAATCATGGAGGAGTTCGAGCAATAGTGGACACGGGAGCTAGCTTGAATTTTATTTCTTTAGCGGCTGCCAAACGACTTGACTTGGGCGAAAGTGCAACATGTGGAGTAAGGAAAGTTGTGACGTCTTGTTGCAACATTGTCGAACATAACCAGGTATATCGCCAAGTGACCATGATAATACAACATGCGCAATTTACCGTGGATTTAAGTGTTTCCGGGATTGGAGCTCGATATTGTGTTAGGAATGCATTGGTTGGCGGGACTCGGAGCGGCATAAATTAATTTTCGCCAACACTCGATGATAATTTGTAGCCAAAGCAAAAAGTGGTATTTACGTGGGGTAGGCTATTTGGGCAATAGACGATGTACATGCGTTCCGTCAATAGGAGAAGAGAGCGAAGTAGCGCGCGCGGGTGGAGTCATGGGGAAGGCGAGAATGAGGGTTCAAGAAGAGTGGGTGCATTGGAAGATAGTACGGACGCCGAGAGTGAGGGAAGAGACGAGTTTAGCAAACCCGCAAGTGGAGATGGGGAGGCCAAATCGGTTAATCAAGGGGATCGTGGCAAGGGAGTGGTATCATTGGCTAAACGAAAAATACAACTCGTCTATTCAAGTGGATCGGAGGATATGCCTCAAGGTGAGCATCGGCGTGAGTTTACACGAGAAGCATTTATGGGTTCAAGGGCACCAATTCTCGAAGTGGGAGGCAATCGAAGCCTAGGCGCGGGTCCGGTTAAGGTGATGGCTTCGCAAGTAGAAGGAATGGGTTCTAACATTGTTCGTGAGGTTCAATGCGCTTATCTTAGCAAGGATCAAGATCAAGAAGTCGAACAAGCCTTAGACCAAGACAAGCTTCGAGAACTTACAAGGGATGAATGGGAGATGCTGTTTCCAAGAGGATGAAGGGGGGTGAATCTTGAGGACAAGATTCATTTCAAGGAGGCGGTAATGATGAATCCGGCGATTCTCTAGACTATTCTAGAACTTTTATTTACTATTATTTAGTAGTTTCTCTTTATTTATTGCAAGTAGGAGTCTATTTAGGTATTACTTGACTAACAAGTATTAGGTTATTTACTTAGCTTTCTAGTGTCTAGTCTAATTAGGTTCTTTACTTTAAGAAGACTAGTTTAATTAGGTAGTTTATTCCTTTCAGAAGTCTTTACCTTATTAGTTAGTCTTTTCAATACTATTTAAGCACATGTAGACATTCATATTTTTCATTCCAGTTTATCAATATATTCTCGAGTTCATCTCAAAACCCTTGTTAGAATTATTATTATTCTAGCTCACAAATCCTGCGATAGGACCACAATCGACGCACTAACCGTTGTTACCGGGGAGATAGTAACCGCATCGACGGACGTTACCGTGGAGATAGTAACCGCAATGACCGACGTTACCGGGGAGATAGTGACGAGTAGAGAGGGACCGACGACGGCAACTCTTCGACCTAACACCTCCTGTTAGGAGGCTTCTTCAAGTGGGTTGGAGAGGTATTCGCGAGACGTACGATCTAGAACCACTCTAAGGGAAGGTTATCAACAACTTACTTTTAATTGATAATCATTCTAGAGTTAGGTTTTATTGCTTTCCTGATATGAATCTGATTAGGTTAAGTGAATTCCTTATTTCTTTTAGCAATCAGAGTGCGATTCGGAATAGGTATTGATCAAAATTTTAGTGTTTACATACAACATGTTAAAACTTTATTACTGTGCAAACAAAAACGAAAAATTGTTAAAATTTATAAAAATTTATAAGTTTTAACATCTCTGATCAGTATACTAATATCTAGCACAAAGTAATTATTATCAATTTTGCCTAATTTTGGAGAAAGTAACTTGGTACTTAGACCATCATAGTGGAATCCTTTACGACTTTCTCTCATGTCACGTTAGATTTGCACTAATTCAAACCCAAAATCACTAAAAATCATCTCCAAACGGAACCCTTTGAAACCCACCGAGAAAGACACAAATGAAAAAAGAAATTAAAAGGGAAAAAAATTAAAAACATTAAGTGTTAGAATATCTCATGCCACTCGTGAGAGCTAATATTAACATATTTACATATATGTCGGATAACATTATCCCCTTAATAAGGCGAGTAAGTCTCATGAAAATCAGTCTTTCCTAAACATTAGGAAAATCAACTTTTTAATTAGTATATAAATTAAGGGAGCGTATTCAACACTTGGGTGGAAGGGGTATTGATTTTCCTAATCCGTAGGAAAAGCTGATTTTCCTGAGATTTTACCTAATAAGGCTTTTAAGGTATTATTGCCCAACTTTAATAGAAAGTTTGTAGTGGAAGCGGATTAGAAACGGATTCTACCGTTACAACCCAAGGAATGTAGTATTCAGTATTGAAATTATTACTATATTGATGCAAGTTAATTATTTTGTAGTGCATGATAAAGAAGCATTAACGAATCCGCCCTCCACGGAAAATCTGTCACGTTATCTGAAAGAACAAGTGCGCACTGGAAAGCAGCATATTCCCTGGAATTGGGATACATGTACAGTTTTGGTGCATTATGTAATGCAGTTCCTGCCAAATCTGGAGCATCATTCAGAGTTTCATGATGTGATCACGGGTCTTGTTCGCATTGCTAGGTCATACTGGGAAAGAAAGGATCGCCTTGAAGGTTATGGTAACTACCAGTATGAAACTGAGAAAAAGCAAAGAGAGTTCTCCGAACTGTTTGTGAACTATTTCATTCCAAAGGCGCAGAAATTCTTTAAGCTCTTAAACATGGACCAGTTGAGTGACAAGGATAAACATCTCAACTCCAATCAAATTTTTGCAGCTTTCTTCAATTTCCTTCTCCAGTTACTGCACTGTGAACAAAATATTAGATCCAGTGTACACCAGTTTTACTCTCTCCTCCAGAAAAAACTTTCTTTTCTTCTGGCCATACTTGGAGATATACCATTCCAACCCACTTACCCTGGGCTTGATCAGGAACAAGTCAACAATCTCCTGGAAGAGTTTGAAGTGCTGGCCTGTGAAGCGGGAAGCTTCATTTATTCCTGTGTTTTTTCCATTCGTCCCTTGGATGACGCTTGGTTTTATGCAGAAACAACTAGTATACTCGCAAAGGCTGAGTTGTTGAATGCTAAGATCAAACATCACTGCAACATGTTCTCAGAGCTTCCCTTGCATGTTATTCCAAATTCTGCTGTTGTTGATTCATTTTTCATCATTGATTCTCTCATCGAGGATATTGAGAATCTGGAGAAGTGCAAAACCGAAGTTACTGATAGCGATGGAACAAACATTGAAATAGGAAAGCTCAAGGATCAGTTGATCAACACCTCGAAAAGTGTAATCAGAGCTTCCAACGTTTCACGAGGCAGTGATGCAAAGGAAGAGAAAGAAGATCTCATTCAAATCAGAGATCTGGCTTATCAAGCTGAATATCTCATCAGCTCTCATGTGGTTGGAAATATTCCTGCTTGGTATCTTAATCTCAGAATCCCATCTATCGTCCGCGAGATTAAGATTGTTAATGAACGACTACCACAGGTCAAAAAGATGCAGGGTGATGGAGAAGTATCATGTGGAACTCCGGTCAACCCTGCAACAATGGTTGATGATAACTTTTTTACCTTCGCTGATGACAAGGAGGGGAATATTTTGGAGGATCTAATCTGTGGAAGGGATAAATCTCGAAAAGTTATTTTGCTATATGGAATGCCAGGACTTGGGAAAACAACAACAGCCACTCAGTTGTACAACCGTCAAAAAGTTTCCAACAATTTTGATCGGCAGGCATGGTGTGTAGTTAGTCAAACATACAGTTTGAGAGCATTGTATGTTCAAATTTTGAGGCATATCTCTCCAGATGATGATAACACAGCAATGGAAAAGGAAACTGCAGATCTGGGTGTCAGTATCCACAAAACATTAAAAAAGAGGAGATACCTTATAATTCTAGATGATGTCTGGGACTATAACGTGTTGGACAAATTGAAACGATACTTTCCTGATGATAAAAATGGGAGTAGAGTACTATTAACCAGCCGTGATAAGGGTGTAGCACCAGAAGATAGCATATTTCATGAACTCCCTCTCCTTTCAAATGATCAATGTTGGGATATATTGAAGAATAAGTTGTTCCCCAATCCAGAACAGTCCTGCCCTTTGGAATTGTACAGCATTGGAAAAGAAATTGCAGAAAAATGTTTTGGGATACCGCTAGCCGTAGTTCATGCAGCAAGTATTCTAACTCCTTTAAGAAAGGATGTAAATGTGTGGGAAAGCGTGGGAAATCAATTGGATGTGCTCTTGAAAAATCAGCGTGACTACAAGAAGGTACTGGAACTTAGTTACGAATACCTTCCTCATAATATAAAGCCTTGCTTTCTGTATTTTGCTTTATTTCCTGAAGATGCTGAAATCTCGAGAGAGATGTTAACTTGGATGTGGATCTCTGAAAGATTTATACCGAAAGTAGAAAATAAGAGCATCGAAGAAACTGCAGAAATGTACTTTGTTGATCTAATAAACAGAAGCTTGGTGCTGCCTACAAAAAGAGGATCTGATGGAAGGATAAGAACATGCAGAATTCATGATTTATTGCGTGACATTTGCGTAGCAAAAGCTAATGAAGAAAACTTCATAAAGTCTACCAAGTAAGTTCACTCAATTTTCTCTTTTCCAATATAATGCCAATCATACACTATTACACTGTATTGTTAGAGTTAATTAATACTTAAGAGTGACAAATAAACAACTTCAGGTATCTGATCCAATATGGATGTTTCATACTTGTTGTTGATGTTTCGTTTGCAGGGTTTTCTCTATCCATGAGAAACATCAGGGCTTGTGTCTTTCATCTGCGTCAGATTTCGTTTCGATGCCTTTCGCCCTCCATTGTCGGTCTTTCAGAAATTGTCATACAGTCCAATCGTCTTATTTCCAGACAATGGCCCTCCTGAATACTGTGGATTTACAGCCGAAGGAGTATGGATCCCATATGTATCCAAGATATGCTCTTCCAGTTCAATTGAGGTATTTGGGTATTGGTGACCTGCAGAAAAGGACGGTGGCTAATCTTGTTAACCTCGAATTTATTCAAGTACGGAGCGGAAAGAAAGTTTATGTACCTTCAGTGATTCTCAAAATGGAGAAGTTGAAACACTTGATGATAAGACGGGAAGCTGAGTTTGAAAAGGACTGCAATGCATCAAAAGAACTAAATCTGAGGTCACTTTCATATGTCCACATCAATACAAAGAAGGATGAGAATATCTTGAGGCATTCACCACATCTCCAAGAACTCAAATGCAAATGTGGAGGCGAAATATTATTTCCTGATCTTAGTGCCGTTGGTGAACTCAAGTCACTGAGAATAGATTACGAGATGAGTTTCAGTGGTGACATAGTATTGTCAGCATCTAGCTTCCCTTCACCATCAGCCATCAAAAAGCTCTGTTTGAAAGGGAGTAAATTGAGTTGGGAGACCATGTCCATAATTGGGGGATTGCCGGAGCTCCGGGTGCTGAAATTGGAAGAGAATGCCTTTGTGGGAAAGACATGGGAGACAAAAGATGATGAGTTCCAGGAGTTGAGGTTGTTGAAGATTGAAGGTCTGGATCTAGAGCAATGGACCTCTGAGGATTCTCATTTCCCCGAACTTGAGCAATTGCTGGTGCATAATTGCAAGAAACTGCAGGGGATTCCTAGTGAGTTGGGATGCATTCAGTCTCTGCGGCTTATTATTGTAAAAGATTGTGGACGGGCAGTTATTTCATCGGCTGAGGAAATAAAAGATGAACAATGCGATATAAACACAAAGCTTCAGGTGGTCTATCCCTCACTTGGTGCATCCGAGTCTGACTGTGAGCGCATGCAGAAATATGTTCTGTTCATACTTATTTGCCCTCATCATTTGCTATTTGCTGTTCGTATACATTTTACTCTAATTCACATTAATTCTTCTTTGATCTACTGTTCTATGCATGCAGCGGAATGAAGTGATGAATTGATGATGCATGTGGATGTGGTGAAGGGCAACATTCACAGTGTAAGTTTGATGTTTGAATTCTTTCCCTTATGTAATCTTCCAAGCATGGCCATTTCAGTTTGTAAAACTTACTGTATTTATTGACAGTGTATAATAAGGCCATGCCGCCGTGGTGACCTTTAAATGTTTAATCATTAGGCAGAAATAATTTCTATTGGTGAATTTTGTATGACTGGTAATAAATTGTAATTGGTGATCGGGCTTGTAAATTAATTGATGGTGATCTGTGATCAAGGCAACATCACACAATATTACTGCTTTGATATATGTATCGTTACAATTTGAATTTCATTGGACATGGATTTCTTGTTGTTGACCATCACTGTACCTTAGTATGCACTATAAGGAAAAAGGCTTTTACCTGCGTTTCTGAAGGGTTTTACCTGTATTTTAAAACGCAGGTAAAAAAAATACCAGGTCAACCTGCACTTTTTGAGGAGCGCTGGTATATGCTACTGGTGTTTCCCTGCATTTTAGAAACGCAAGTAATGGGTAAAGAAAATCAGGGCCTAGGGTTGGAGGTTAGTGTTATTAGAACCATATGCCTGCTCCAATAAAGCGCAAGTAAAAGTTTATGTAACCCTGCATTTTGGAAATGCAGGTAATGGATGAAGAAAAGCAGGTCCTAGGGTTATAGGGATTGGGACTTATTCCCTGCATTTTCCTGAAAACGCAGGTATAGATACATATTTACCTGCGTTTCTAATATGAATGCAGGTAAAAGTAGATCATTTGCCTGCGTTTTGCAAGTAAAAACAGGTAAAAGTAGCCCATTTACCTGCGTTTTTTGTGCAAAAGCAGGTAAATACCTAGCTTACAAAAATATATATTGATGTGCTGCTGAACAACCAAATTACATTGAACTAACACAAAAACTACAAGCTATGTATAGCTACAACAAGACTAGAAAAGGTCAAATGCAATAACAAATTATGCCTCAACAAACTTAAACAACCTATAATTCCGGGATGTTGCGAGAATCGAACTCGCAATCTCTCACGAAAAGTGAGAATCTTACCATTAGACTAAACACCCAAATAAATAACGGATTAACCAAGAACTTTGATGAACATGATTTGTTTGTGTGGTAACCATGAACAATCAGTTGTACAATCATGATTACACTATGATCTAGTATGCCATTAACAGTTGACCATATACTATATAGTAGTTCTGTAACAAAACTACATAGAATACAGAGACCTGTTATTCTCTTTTGAAAGCAAAGTCCAATAATACATGGATTTTCGATTCTAAAAGCCAATGAATTTGTACATTAAGCTCATGAACTTATCGTGTGAATTTCAAAGCTAATGGGGTGTCAAATGCAGAAATGCTGAATCATAAAGGGAACCTCAATTGCATGCTCTTCGGAGTTTTGAAAATATAGAATCTTAAGAGGGCTACTAGTTGGATTAAAATTCAAAATTTTCAGAGTATGAAATATATGAGCCAGGAATATATAAATTACCTGCTTCAGAATGTTTGTTCTCTTAATATATGAGCATCTGAATAGGTCAGGCAAGGTACAGGCTTAAGCTCTACGTACTGCAAAACAATATACGGTAAGTAACAGAAGAAAAAATCATGAGAACTCCCTCTTATATTACTGATCAACATTCACCAACTAAGTGAAGGTTTATGGTTTCCATGCATATGACGTTATCCTAAAGGTTCATGTGCCATAGATTATACGATCTGAAAGCATAATGACAGAAAGAAATTAGTAACCTTGAGAGACATGCCAACACAAGAAACTTTAATAATTAAAAGCAGAAAAACACAAGAAAACCGAGCATTAATGAAGATGGATTCTCTTCCCGGCTTCAGGCGGGGTTTTAAATCTTTCATAACACTCCAATTGGCTTCTCACTTTTCAGACCAGGTCTCTGCTCTTGCAAATTCAGCTCGTCAGCAAGAAAGGAATCATTTTACCTCTTTCTTAATTACTGGATACTGTAAATTAAAGGCGTGGAGAGTAGACTTTCAGATCGGCAGACTTGGTCGAATAGCCACTACCATCAGGATCTCATTGAATGATACTGAAAACCAAATTAAAACTGAATGAGTGAAAGAAAATGATGATGATCGGTTTAAATGCATGCGTAACAATGAAATATTCTGAACATCATCCCGTTATAAACAGAGAGACTTCAAAAAAAAGTAGTAGCGTAAGTGGAGGAAAATATGTGAACTTGAAGTCCCTACCCCTCATTTTTGAAGATTCATCAGTGCAGCAACTTTTTTCCAAATGAAAATTGAGACTTTTGCTCCATTTCTTTAACCTACGGACAAATAATGTCCTGTTAACCGAAACTTCCTACTTGAAAATATGACTCGGCATGAGAAAAGAAGTTTTAATGATCTATTAATGAAGAAGTAAAGAACATACCCTACACTATGTATCCACGGAATGTAAATGTTTGGTAAGACTCAGCAATGTTTCTCAGCGGATGAAGCATGCATATGACATGATAGAGATGCAAAATATTTTACCTGACCAACAGCTCGTATGATGTTCTTCTGCACTCGAATATCCTTCTCAATTTCAGCACCTATCATAAAAAATA
>JAQRGC011628206.1:0-11756 GCA_028659135.1 Plantago lanceolata | reverse complement strand
TTTTTTCTTTTCTTCTTTTTTTTTAGTTAAAAACAAGTAAAAAAACACACATATGATATTAATGAAAAGTCTTATGATCTTAATCGAAAATCATATGATTTGAACGAAAAAATTCTATGATTTAACTGGTAAGCTATGATTTTACCGATATGTCATATGATCTTAATCGAAATTGCCAGCGAATTTTTATGCATAAATATCAAATTTGCTGAAAAGTCCCCAAAAATTTTTTATTACAAAAATACCCCCGAATTTTTAATAAAAAATTTAAATAATTGCAAATAAGCCCCGTCCCTTTTATAACTTAAATAGGGACCGTCCATTTTAAAACTTTACGTTTTTAATAGGTGTGAAATGTGTAAAACGTCGTTTATAATAAAAAAAACAGATGGGAGTAATTAGTACTTAGTGGACCTGTGGCCTGTAGGCCTGAAACATAAGCCCATCAGCCAGTCAATGTCCTGACCTTTCTTCACCGAACCCGTCCCATATAGGACCCATGATGTGTTCTCGTGAGCCAATCGCCTCGGATGAACCAAGCTTTTAAGATCATGTGATGTAGAATTGCATAGATTGTGCTGTTTTATTGTTGACCAGAGCTATCTTCTAGAAACTTGACAAATCTCACCCTATATCACCACGGCATGTTATGTGACTTGTCGATAGGTAAATATTGTTCGTGCCCAAGAATCCAAGACAAATTAAAGATTACAACAAGAACATCACAAATAATAATCATGTCTTGATGTTAAATTGTAAGAAGAAAAAAAATGCCACAAAATGCTAGTTGCCACAGACAAATCCCAAAATCTTGTGAGCACTATTTGTACAACGTGTTAAGGCATGTAATCTAAATTCTATTTGCAAATAAAAAAATCCGATGTGATATTTATTTTGAGAAATTTTGACTAATTTCACTTTCTCTTTTTTCATTAAAAAAAAAAAGAAAGTGAAAATTTATGAATCTTGACCAAATTCACTCTCATAGACATGATTTTAAACTAAAATCGCCAAACTTTAATAAATTTTGCTCTAACATTATCACTGGAAAACTAAAATTAAAGGAGTATGTAGAACTATGCAGTTGTTTTATACACAACTTAAACGACAAATAATCGCATGTCAAGCATGACATAGTATCCCACAAGTCACTGTTACACCACTGATTGTATCATTTAGCTGTTGAGTTCCTTTAAAACTGGGAATTGTCATTTCGTCACACAAAATCTCTTAATCGTCGTCTCCAACTAACCAAACAATTTTCCGAATCCTCGTACTGGTTCACCAATGGCTTCTCAAACCCTGCAGCTCCACTTCCTTCTTATCCCGTTAATGTCACAAAGTCACATAATCCCTTTAACAGACTTCGCCAAGTTACTAGCACGGCGCGGAGTAACCGTTTCGATCATCACCACGCCGTTGAATGCGGTTCGTTACAGCGCGACGATCAAACATGTTGTTGAATCCGGGATGAGTATCCAAATGATTCCTCTGGAATTTCCAGGGCAAGAATTCGGTATCCCTGACGGTTGCGAAAACTTAGATACGCTGACTTGTATGGATTTAGCTCACAAGTTCTTTTCGGCGTGTGAGAAGCTGAGAGATCCATTGGAGAAGCTTATGGAGGAGCTGATTCCGCAGCCTAGCTGCATAGTGTCGACGAATGCTCTTCCCTGGACGCAGAAAGTCGCGAACAAGTTTAATATTCCGAGGTATATTTTCGAAACCATATCATGTTTCACTATGTTTTGCTCGCAGAAGCTGACTGAGGTGCCACAAGAGGATGGAGCTGTAGAGCCGCAACGTTTTATGGTTCCGAACGTGCCTGATAAAATCGAGTTTAGTAAGGATCAGTTGCCTGAAACAACGAAAAAAGGTTCCAACAGTTTTAGTAAGGTTCTGGATGAGATCAAACTGAGCTGGACTTTAGCACGAGGTACGGTGGTTAACACTTTCACGGAGTTGGAGGAATGGTATGTTGCGGAAATGAAAAACGAAAGGCGGAATGTTTGGTGTATCGGTCCTGTCTCACTATGTAACAAGGGTCGTGCGGAGAAATCAGATAGGGGCGATAAGGCCTCATTGGATGATCATTATTGCACATCTTGGCTTGACTTAATGAAGCCGAGATCAGTTGTGTATGTTTGTTTTGGCAGCCTGTGTCGTATGTCTGCTGCGCAGATAAAGGAAATTGGTTTAGGATTGGAAGCGTCGGATGTTCCGTTCATTTGGATTATCAGAGGACTTGATTGTACTCAGGAAGTGCTGAAATGGCTGGATGAGGAAAAATTTGAAGAAAGAGTGAGAGGAAGAGGGCTGATTATTCGGGGATGGGCGCCTCAAGTCCTGATATTGTCACATCCATCTGTAGGAGGTTTTTTGACGCACTGTGGATGGAACTCGACGCTAGAAGGAGTTAGTGCAGGCGTGCCTATGATCACTTGGCCTATGTTCGCGGAACAGTTTTATAACGAGAAATTCATCGTGCAGATATTGAGAATTGGAGTCAGAGTGGGAGTCGAGGTAGTGGCGAAACCGGGATCTGGAGTTGATGTGCATAGCAAAGCGTTTGTGAAGAGGGATAGTGTTACGAAAGCTGTGCAGGCTTTGATGGTTGAAACAGAGGAGGGTAGAGAAAGAAGGGAAAGAGCACGAAAGCTTGGAGAATATGCGAAGGATGCGTTGGAACAGGGCGGATCATCAGATTTGAACATTTCATTGTTGATTAAGGATGTTATGTTGCACTCAATTGAATGAGTTTCCATTGCACAAAACCATAATATTAGTTTGAAGGCTAAAATCTTATGTTCATCATTTCACCATATAATGTACATTTTATCCATTTGGTATGCTTCTTTTCTTCGAAATTCAACTTCATAGATACGGCACCACCGCAAACAGGCACAGGTTGGATTCTGTTGAATCCGAGAACTGTTGCCCGCGCGGTTATCAGTTTAAGTATATCAGGGGAGTAAAACAAAATATCTCGGAATAAATTGGTGAATGAACACAAAATGTCATACACAGAAAGGAGAACGGAGCATTATTTCTTACATAGCATAGCTAGCCTTGCTCATGTCGAGAGTACTCCAGTCATCGTGTCAACTGAATCTCAAGAGATAACACAATAGCTTTCTCGAGATTTATTAAACGAGTAGAATGTCGTCATATTTCTTCTAGGCATGCCATATCCAGGCTCTGATGGTCGTTTGGAAGGCATGGACGGGCTATTAAGCATTGTTAGGACTTCAGACATGAGTGGCCTGTCATGTATCTCTGGTTGAGTGCACAGCAGGGCGACGTGGAAACATTTCAAAAACTGCGATTCATTTGAATCATCAATCACTAAGCGTGGATCTGCAAACTTTGTACGGTTTCCACTGCTCCAATGCTCCCATGCCTGTGAATATTTGGCATTGTACTAATTTAGCATCTACAGAATAATGTATGGCTGGCTATCTGAAATGTATTTACGATCTTCTTACTGTGCTAAAGAGGAGAGTTCTCCCCGTCCCATAGTTGTTCTCTTGACCACTTATAATTTCTAGGAGTATCACACCGAAACTGAACACATCTGACTTAAAAGAGTGGTCTCCTTCTTCTCTGTATTCGGGTGCCATATAGGGCCTGCATGTGGTACGCGTTAACACAATCAGGTTGAGAGGTTTATGCATATTTGGATAATAAGTTTCTCACATTTTCAATATGCCCGTACGTGTGTATATATGTTATGAAAATTTGTAGTAATTCGATATAAAGAGTCCGACCTGTTCAGTGTAATTTGATGGGTTAATGTAAATGAGATGGAAATTCTAACGGATTTTCCAAGATAATAACAAGAACATTAGAATCTGAAGACATACCGGGTTCCTGCAACTCTGTCTGTATTAGCATGAGTGACATCTAGCTTCAATAACCTTGCTAGTCCAAAATCCGCAATTTTAGAGTTCATCTGTTCATCTAAAAGTACATTGCTAGGTTTGATATCACGGTGAATGACTTTGAGACCAGAATCATGGTGCAGATAGACAATATCCTTGACAATGCCCTCGACAATCATGTACCGTTTTTTCCAATCCAGCTCTGAAAGTTTGTCTTTATCTGCATAACAAGTTGAACATGTAATCAGGTAAGTTACAAAAACTGTGTAATTGCTCACGATAATGTTGATCAATCCAAAGTTCAGAAACCGAAAGTCTGGTAAGTAATAGTCTGAAATGATTGTACCATATAGGAACTTGTCTAGACTTCCATTTTTGACATATTCATACACCAGAAGTCTCTCATGCTTTTGGGAAGAAAAACCGACTAGTTGCACCAAGTTTGTGTGTCGAAGTTTGGCCAATATATTCACTTCAGCCCTGAACTCGTCGTCACCCTGACATGATCCTGTTCCTAGTGACAGTTTTTTCACAGCTACGTCTTGTCCACGATTTTGTCCCTAAAATAGCATCATATGTAACACACCAAGGAAATCTACTTAAAAGAGTTTGAGTTTTATCCATCATACATATCGCATCTCTGCATACATAAAATTTCAATATAATGAGATGTTTATTACCTTGTAAACAACACCAAAACCACCCTCACCCAACTGTTCAGCTGAAAAATTACCTGTTGAACGTTTAATTTCACCAAAATCGAACTCCTGTATGCTCTCACCTATCCTGTCCAACTTTTCCCAGCTTCCTTTTGTACTCCTTCTTACAATCAAGGTAACACAGAGAGCAATAATAAGACCCACCACAGAACCTGAAACAACACCGATTATGATATTCCTCCGAGTTGTTCGAGCAGCTCCGACTACTGCAATACACATGCTACAAAATCACAGTCTGTAGTCCAAATTCTAAATTCTAATATTTCTAGCAATCAGCATCTAGACAGTTTACATATTGAGTTTATATGCCTTAAAATACCCTGCACGATACGGATCCTTATCAATGACATATCCTTTCGAAGATAACCAAATACTCACAAGTCAAAACAGCAAAAGCTGGAAATATATGGCGGCCAGGAGTTTTATAACAAATTTATAAGACTGTCTAAAGCTTTTCAAAATGTTTGAACCATTTATTGTGAAGTGGTCGTCTGAGTTGTTACACATAACGAAAACATTCAATTACCTTGTTGTGATTGTGGCGGAGCTGCTTCTGGTCCAGGAGCAGTTTGGTTGCCTGCAACATTACCTCCTTCTGTGGTAAATTCCTGAAGCCTAGTTTCATTGTAGAACAGTGTAAGATCATGCTGAATATTGCAGTTTGGCATGAAACTCCTAGCCGCAACAGCAGTAGGCAATTCTTCTGCAGCAGCCCTCAGGCAGGTAACACAATCACGTGGGACAAGGTTCGGTGTACACTGCACCAGTGCATAAATTGTTTGAAAACCAGTTGTACTTATGTTTCCAGTTGCCACTTTCCTAGAGGAGCTGCTGTTAGATGCCTGGCTTCGTAGATCATCCACAAGACTCATCAAATTCGCCCTGAAATCGTCTGGACTTGTAACGTTGCCAGTACGTGAGATAGTACTGGCGTTGATGATGGTATCCATGGTCCCCAATAGGGGCTGATCTGAGTACCTCAACGTGCAAAGGTCAACCCAACGAACAGCTTGTACCAAATTTGGGCACAACCTTAAGATATCTGTGGTCGCATCTCGGACACAAGCACGGCATGCATCAAGCTGATTGTCACCTCTGCAGAGCACGACACCATTGACTGTGTCCGAGCTTTGCCCAAATGGCTGACTGTAAAAACCATCAGAACCTACATTTGTGGAAAGGTTCGACAGGAGATTGTATAGATTGTTTTGAAATGTGCTGTTGCGGAAGTACATTCCGTTTGATCCTGTGCAGATCGTTCTGGCAGTATTAGAGACTTGGGCTCTCACCGAGACTAAAAGGGCTGCGATAACAAGGAATATGATGAGCGGTAGCACAGCTGTTGGAATTCTCATGATTAATGCAGAGAAATTAATGATACATTTTGGTCGATAGATCTGTTCGTATATGACTTAAATGTAAGATTTGAAGGCTTCAGGGGAATCATCAATGAATTGTAAAGGAAAATGTAAGGAAAAAACATTACAACTTGGTTGAGAAAAGAAAAAAGAAAATCAATTATAAGCTATTAGAGCTTCAGCTGTTGCAAGTTTCATCATTTCAGTCCAGTTGCATATAAACTATATATCCTTCAAGGCTTAAAATGAAGACTTGGCTTTATCTTTTAGTCAGCTGGTCTTTTTTGTTTGCAAAAGTCAATCATGCAGTTCAAGCAGAACTTTCTATGCTACATCATGTATTAGTTCAGCAGTTCCTATCTCACCACTCAGAGTACGACAGCTCCGTTTTTTAATAGAGCAGCCTTTTACTCACTCAAAGTCCTGTCACTGTTTTTTCTCCGGTTGCCTCAACATTTCTAGAAAGTCCTAATCTTCTCTTTTTCGTGTATATATTTTGGATGACTTAATGGGAGCAGGAACACGTTGCCTGAGTTGGTGCGATGTGCTAGTTTCTGTTTTTCTCCAGACTTACTGATAGAAGAAAGGGTAAGGGGCAATATTATGATGCCATGGCAGTGTAATGAACTGATAAGGTATCACACAGGAGTTGAAAGAAATAACATTATTCACCATGCAATTCATATACAAATTAAACTCCATGCTGGACAAAGCATTAGCTAAAAGTAAAAAGAAAAAGATCATATAACTTCCCAACTGTTGATACTTGAATGCCTTAATCTAAATGTTGTACTATGTATATTCATGCTAATCAGCGGCCAACGAACTCAGTGACTGACATTTCATTTTGGGATACCGAGTCCCCAGATTCATCTCCACTGTTCTTTGCTCGTCTAGTCATAGTTGCCTCACTTGATTTGAATTCTTGAAGAATTGAATATTCCGAACTATACTCACCATGCACACAAAAAGCAGGCGGGGATGGCACTGGCAAGGTCATGGAGTAGCTATTAAGCATTATAACAATTGTTGCCATTGTGGGTCGTCGAGCTGGACTTTCTTGGACACACAGTAAACCGATATGATAGACTCTCAAAATGTCTCTTGAGATACCGGAACCAACTCTTAAAGCAGGATCTACCAAATTCACAGCAGTTCCATTGTGCCAGTCTCCCCAAGCCTATATCAAAATATAACAGTTTCAGCCCAATTACAGAATGATATGGCTAATCTCAACACTAATATGTAATACTATATATATGTACTTCTTACACTGCTAATGAGGTCCTCCCCTGTCTCGCCGTTTCTGGAACAATTGTTTTTCAGGCCACTTATAATTTCTAAGAGCAACACGCCAAAGCTGTAAACATCAGACTTAATTGAGTAATGTCCTCGTGTTGCATATTCGGGTGACATATAACCGCTGCAAGACGTAGAAAATACAATGTGAAAATATGTTGTTAGATGTTCAATTGTATTATGATCTTGATAATGCAGAGTAATCAAGGCTAGAATAGGAAGACATACTAGGTTCCAACAATTCTGCTGGTGTTGCCTTGTGTTTCATCTGGGCTGAATAACCTTGCCATCCCAAAATCTGCAATTTTAGGGTTCATTTCTCCATCTAAAAGAACATTACCAGCTTTGAGATCTCGATGAATGATCATAAGTCGAGAATCCTCATGCAGGTATA
The DNA here is from genome assembly GCA_028659135.1 of Plantago lanceolata. Lineage (NCBI taxonomy): Eukaryota > Viridiplantae > Streptophyta > Magnoliopsida > Lamiales > Plantaginaceae > Plantago > Plantago lanceolata. The sequence goes on along the minus strand of JAQRGC011628206.1, from coordinate 4,105 downwards.
GAATCCCACGTGCAATGCCTCCAATAATCTTATAGCGTGTCGGCCAATCTAGTTGTGAACACTTGGCCTGGTCTGCTCACAATTTGTGTACAGATCAATATGGATAATGATCAAATTGTATGTTCATCATCTATTCTAGTAGTAAACAGTGTGCTTATAAGAAGAGAAATCCTTACCAAATAAGAACTGGTCTAAGCTTGCGTTTTGCACGAATTCGTATATGAGAAGTTTCTCTTGCCCTTGAATGGAAAAACCAAACAGTCTGACTAAATGCTTGTGTTGAAGCTTGGACATTAACATGACTTCGTTTTTGAACTCAAGATCACCTTGCCCTGAACCTACCGACAGTCTCTTCACTGCTATTTCTCTCCCATCCGAGAGTATTCCCTGATTTCAGATATATATATATATTTATAAAGGAAATGAAACAAATCAGGATAGTGTAAGTATATCTCTTTCGGCATCCAAACAGCGGTACATGGACTATATTTACCTTGTAAACAGCCCCAAATCCACCCTGACCTAACTTATTAGCCTCTGAGAATCCATTCGTTGCTTCTTGAATGACCGAAAAATCATATTGCAGGGACTCAATGATGCTCATGTCATCATCCAACGCTTCAAGAATTACGACACCTCTGTCAATTAGTATACTACAGACATATAAAATTGTGAATCTTATCAAGTAAACAACCAACTTACTTTTGATATCTTCCTTGGGTGTCTTCTGATTTCTTCTCCATATTAGAAATCCAATAATAATAAGTGTAATTATCCCAACAACAGTTAAAACAACAATAATTATGATAGTCCTAGTTGTGTTATTGTTGTTGTTGTTGTTGCCATTCCCTGCATAGAACAAAACAAAATTTCAACTTTCTTTTAAATGATAACATATAGTCTGATAGTCATATCATATACTGGAAGTGGAATAAGTTACCTGGTACTGGTTCTGGTACGGGTGGTGAAGGCACGGGTGGCGTAGTAATAGGTTCAAGCTCCAGAAGCCTAGTTTCATTATAAAATGTTCTAACCTCATACCGAAGATTACAGCTTGGCTGGAGGATCCTTGCCCCAATCGCCGCATATGCTGCACGAGGTAATATCTGGGTGGCAGTGCTCAGGCATGAAAGACAATCATCTGCGGACAAATCAGGCGTACACTGCTCCAGTGCATTAATTGTTTGGAAACCGACCGAAGATAAATTGCCATACCCCACTTTCCTTAATGAACCACCACTAGATGCCCGGCGTGAAGTATTTCCCAACAGAAGTCTCAGATCCGACATAAAATTATCGGGACTGGTGGAGTTCTGTGTATTGCGCAAAATATACGTAGGAGAAGAATCCATGGTGCCAATAATAGAGGCGTTGGAGTACCGCAGCATGCAGAACTCATCCCAGAGAACCGCCTGTCTCTGATTGGGGCATTGTTGTACAATATAGTCAGTTGAGTTTTGGATACAAGTGCGACAGAAGTTGAGCTGAACATCTCCTCTGCACATGGCAACACCATAGACTCTGTTGGTATTTTCGCCCACGGTGGCATTGTAGAAGCCATTCTGACCAATATTTGCGGATAGATCGGAGAGGAGGGTCCTAAGATTGGTTTGGTATGTGCTGTTACTAGTGTAATTGCCATTGTTTAGGCAAGAAACTGCAGGTGGCGGTTCCTGAGCCGAAACAGAGAGAAACAGGCTTACTAGAACTGAAAAGATGAAAAAATGCAGATGATTTGTTTGATAGGTCATGATGATGATTACCTACTCGGTAAACAGAGCTTTACAAACACAAGAATAAGCTTGATTTTTCAAAGATGAAGAATGGGAGCTAGCTGAAGAAGAGGGGCAGAATTTTGAGACGTCCAAATTAAGTTTGAAGACAAGAATTGATCATAAGTCTAGATAGTATTAACTATTGTACGTCGACGACAGGCATGGTCATTTGGAGTTTGGACTTCGGAGGTCCCCTGCTGCTGGCCTATTATCCCTGATTGTGATAGTCATCCCTTGACCAATTGTTAGTGAGATGTTTGAAGTTTCAAATGACATAAGTTGGCTACATACAGCTTAGCTTTTGGACAATTATGTTTCCGCGTCTATTGGATAGAGACAGGAGTTCACAATGCCACAGCACACTTTAGAGGAATCTAGATTTTTCTTTTTTTTTTTTTTTTTTTGGGAGAAAATGTGATATCATTTCACACACGAAAATAAGGCCAAAATTACATTATCGGTAAACAACCATGACCTTCCCGCGTACATGATGTGCTTTTAGCAAGTTTGTGAGCAACATCATTACATGTACGAGGAACGAAACTAAAATCTAGCAACTGAAAATTGGAAGAAAACAAATAAATGTCTGACAAAAGAGGTCCAAAAGAAGAAAAAGAATGACCACCCTCACTACAAAAAAAACAGGATACTGCGACAGACATGGCGTCCTATCCGTCGCCAACGTTCGGCGACGGGTCGGTAAAATATAGCGACGGATTCAAAGAACCAGAGACGAATGAATTAGTTCGCGAACTTAAACCCTTAAACCGTTCACAGTTTGCGACGGAGAACGTTACCCGTCGCTATATATGGCGACGGGTAACTTTATCCCTCTCTGAGGTGTTGACCCAGAAATAAAATTAAATGGAAATGCAATAACATGGCGACGGATAGGTTATCCGTCGCCAAGTCTGTCTGTAAATACGGGATTTGCATACACAAGAAGCCATTGCCGATCTATGTCTTCTTCTTCTTCTCTTCGACTCCGTCTTGAATTCTTCTTCTCCTTCATGTCTTGTACAATTCTCGTGTTATATACATCAAATCGATCCTCGTTCAACAAGGAACACGAATTGTCAACCGATTTGCAATTCCTTCGGTTCATTTTCCACAAATTCAGAGGTTAGTTTTCAAACCCTATTGCTTATAAATTTGGGCATTTTTCGTTTGGGTTGAATGTATGTATGTGTAAGGTTAATTAGCCATGTTAGACTTGTAATGTATGTGTTAGAAATTTTGTAATTTTGATGAGCAAATCCATTAAGACTAAATTAGGTTAAGTCCAGAAATTAGTACTCTTAAGCCTATAGGAAATTTGTTAGAAAGGCACTTGTACAAGAGGAACATTTCAGTAGGACTGTTAGCTTTAATTCCTAGTATTTGTATAAGGTTGCTGATGACGTATTTGTTATGTGAACAATTTATTGAGACACTTAGTAACTTAGAAGATGAAGACTACGAAGACTGAAGACTCAAGTAATTTCTGCATAAGGTTACTGAAGGAATTTGACTCCTGCTGATATAAGCAATGACCTTTCAGCACGTGGCAAAAGTCAAGTGAAAATCTATATGACAGAATAGGTTGACTTAGCTATCTTACTGATGGATAGGTCTCTTACTGAAATATCAGCTGATAGAGTCAGTTGCTGAAAGAGCAACATTACCCTGCTGATATCAGTATTTGAACCTTACTGAACAAGTAATGGATTTGTAACGGTACGGTCAATCGGTCCAAATTTCGAAAAGATTTTCAGAAATATCCTTGAATAAAAAATGAATAAATAACAAGTTTCAAATCCAACTTTAAACTCCATGCGAGAAAAGGTAAAGGAAAAACCAACAGTCAACATAACGAAATAAATGAGTCTAGGCTTTTATTCAAAAACAAGTAAATCCTAAGCCCCAAATCCCAACACTCGTCGCTGGACATCCTACGCTTGATCACCAACAAGGAAGGCAGTGAAAAAACAGAGTGTGAGATAAAGGATCTCAGTGGTGTTCAGTGCATCAGTGTAAGTAAAGAACAGTGAACAGTTTTTCAGTAGAAACACTAGAAACAGTAGTGAAAACAGTGACATGAAATGACATGATCTATCTTAGCATGATGTAACAGTTTAACAGTTGCAGTTCGTTGGTGTAGTTCCCCTTATTGCTCCTACTCCCAGTAGCCCTTATAACTCCCCCTAGAGAGATCAGCTCCAGGAAATCAGTACCTCGTGTACATCGAGGGTGGAATTCCTCTACGACCCAAACTCAGACCTTGCATCGCATCTAGTTGGGATTAGACTAAGCTAGCCATTATATATCTCGATAGTCATCACTACCCAAGC
>JAQRGC011628134.1:0-11773 GCA_028659135.1 Plantago lanceolata | reverse complement strand
AGGTTAGCTTCTCTACACTACATTTTTCTAAGTGTATTGTTGTAGTTTAGCCCCTTAAGGCTAGCAAACAAATTTATTTTGATTTCGGGACGTGACAAATCCTTTATCAGTATCCGACTTGTGCCTCAAAAATATCACCCAGGTGAATCTTGAGTAGTCATCAACAACTACCAGACCATACTTCTCTCCAGCATAGCTAACTGCTAAGGACTCAAATAAGTCCATATGCAACATCTGCAAAGGTCTTGTTGTAGAGTGGACCACCTTACTAGCAAGTTGTTTTTGTCTGCTTACCAAATTGGAAACTAGAGCAAACACCTTCTTTCTTGTAAGAATCCTTATGTAGTCCAATCACAAGTTCTTTCTTCGACAACTTATTCAGTGTATTAAAGTTGAGATGATTTGTTCTTTTGTGCCACATTCATGCTTGTTCAGCAAGACTTTGTGTAGACACAAGACATCTTTCTATAGTTGCTGAAGTTCTGTCCACCACATAGAGGCTTCCTTTCCTTCGAGCAATNAGAACAACTTTATTTGACTTGTGATCAATTAGTCTACATTCATTGCTTTTAATCTCAATGAAATAAACTTTATCAGCAAATTGACTCATGCTGAAAAGGTTAAATTTAAGGTCTTGTACATGGAGTACACCTTTAATGGTTAGACAACCAATCTTAACATCACCCAAACCAAAGGTAGGATTTAGTTCACCACCTGCAAATCGAATTGTAGGCACATTATTGCAGGGTTTATAATTGAACAGATTTGCTTGGTCTCCTGTCATATGCTTCCCACAACCACTGTCAAAGTGCCAAATGGCTTTGTCTGCTTCCATGTCGGGATTCTGCACAATCAAGGTGAACAAGTTAGTTTCCCATTACTAGGAAATTATCAACATGTTCAAAAGTACGACAAGTGGGAACCCAAGTCTTAATCTTTGCAGATTTGACTTGTTTCCTTGATGAACCATCAGAAGGCAAGTCACCAAAGGAAGGCTGAAAATTGTTAACAATGTCAACTCTCAGTGGTGATGTTCTTTTCAGAACACTTGTAGGCACGAATTGCTTTACGGCATCTCTTCTCTGCTTACGTGCCATTGTCCTTCTGGTTCTAGCATTTTCAAAGTTCACAACTTTGCTTGGTTTGGTTTTCGTTTGTTCCTTGAAGTACTTCTGCTAAGTATGCTTATACTCATGAGACAATTGGTTTCTTTGACGTTTGAAACCAAGTCCCTTTTTCAGAGTATGTTGATCTCTCTTTTCAGCAACCTTACTTGATTCAGGTTTATCAACAGATGACTTGTTGCATCTTTCAGCAACCTTGCCAGACTTCTTCCCAAGCCTCTACTTTTCAGCAGGCATCTTTTGCTTTTCAGCAGAACGTTTGTTCTTAGGAACAAAGATCTTATTGCGTTTTTCAGCAACCTTGGACTTACCATGATGATTGCATTTTTCAGCAACATCAGTTTTGCCAATTGGATATGCTTTAGCATCCAGATACTCAGAAGGTCGAACAAAGATCTTTGGTGGTGCTTTCCCCTTTTTCAGTAGAGTGACATGATTTCTTTCATGTTCAGCACCAAGACCTTCCTTGTGAGTACCTTTCTTAAGGTATGATTGCAACTCTGCTACTGAACATCATGCATCATCATAAGAACGAAAGTTAATCTCTTTCTTCTGAAGCTCTCTGTTTTCAGCAAGCAGTGTCAGAATTGTTGCCTTGTACTCAGACAACTCATCAAACATTGCAGAGTTTTCATCAGTAACCTTTGTAAGAAGAGCTGTAAGTTGCACTACTTCATCAACCTTGGTCTCAAATTTAATGCTCAGCAGGTCATACTTTTCAGCAGACTCCTTTGTCATGTTTTTAGCAAACTGAAGTTTATCATGACTTTCTGATACAACATTTTCAAATCGATCAAGCTCTCATTGTACAAGCATTAGATCATCAATGCCGTCGTCAGTCTCATAGCCAGAGGGTGAAGAGTTTACCTGATCAGAAACCAAACAAAATTCTTCATCAAACATTTCTTCAATGGCGATACCACACACTTCCTTGCTGAAGTCATTGTCAGAATCACTGCTTTCTGAACTTGTTTCAATGCAAAGAGAATCAATCTTCATTTGCAGCTTCTTCTTCTCCTCTTCTATCATAGCTCTCTTGAATTTCCTTCTCTTCTCTCCAGAGTTGCTTTCTAGCAAGGGTCAATCTCTCTTGAAATGACCTGGTTTCTGAAAATAGAAACAGAGATCATTTCCAACTACAGGAGTCTCAGAAGATTGCTGATCTTGCTTGTTCAGCGAGCAAGAATCTGCCTTCTACGTGTGGTAGTTACTGCCGAGATGCTTCTTCAGCGTCTCTTTGGCCTTTCTCCTCTCAATCTCCTTGCTGACGAACTTTTTCATGTTCCTCATAGCAAGAGCCTTCTCTTCAGCAAAAGATAAGTCCTGCTTCTTTTCAGAAGGACTATCTTTGTCTCATAGTTGACAGCAGCCAAGTGAGAAAACAACTAAGTAGGTGAGATGTTTGGAACACCTAGGTTGTAGTTGAAATTCTGTGTATGCACCCATTCTTGGTTAAGACCTCGAATTATGGTTTTCACCTTTTCAGCATCAGAATATCTACTACCTTCACCAATTGCAGCCATCTCACTGATCAAGGTAGTGAATCTGAAATCCAGTTCTTCCAGAGACTCAGTAGGACCTTGATTAAAGTTTTGAAACCTAAGCTTCAACACCTCAAGCTTGTTCTCCTTAGTCTTTTAAGAACCAGCACACAGATCTTGTACCATCTTCCATGGTTCCTTAGCTGTCTTAGCACCCCACAGCTTGCACTGAATGGAATCTGGAGCAGAACGTATGATGATGTTCCTGGCTTTTCTATCAAGTTGAAACCTCTTGGCTTCTTCAGAAGTCCATTCACTCCTGTCCTTGGGCTTTCTGACAACAACACACTAGTTCTTTTCAGCCACGGTGGCTGTCGAGTCATTAGCTCTTGGACAAGAGGAACTGACAACCTCTATCTTGATGGGACCATCATTAATGACAGTCACCATTTCATCACTGATAGCTTCCAGATGAAGCATCATGATGTTCCTCCATTTCTCATAGTTCTCAAGCTTCAGAGTGGGAGCATCAAACAAGACAGATCAAATGCAACATGAAAATTACTTCACAAAAACAGAGCACATAAAGGGGATCAAGGTTCAACATAGAATGTCTTAATAACCTCCTGCTCTGATACCACTTGTTGGTCCCTTAGACAACAGTTAAGAAAATCCTGAAGTATCTAAGGAGAACTAGAGATTGGTGGTGAACAAGAGTTGGTAATGTGTGGATATTCTGACACAAGTTTCGAATTAGATCCAGACGATTATAAGTCACAAACTGGGTATGTGTTTACAATCAATGGAGCAGCTGTCAGTTGGATGCGTTGTAAACAATCAACCCTCGTTGATTATACAACAGAGTCCGAATATATTGCTGCTTCGGAAGCATCGAAGGAAGCCGTATGGCTGTCCGAGTTCTTGACGGAATTAAAGGTAGTTTCGGATTGCAGTCGAATCGTCGTTTATTGTGACAACAACAGTGCTGTCTCACAAGCGATTGAGCAAAGATCCACGAACAAGAACAAGCATATATGTCGGAAATATCATCTCATTTAAGATTTTATTATTAGGAAATCTGTGCGTCTAGATAGAGTTGCCACAGCTGATAACGTGACGGATCCTCTCACTAAACCCTTGAGCATGGAGAATCACAAGAAACATTTTGAGAATGTTGGCGTTAAGCCTAGGAGTGATTGGCTCTAGGTCAAGTGGGAGACTGAAAGATATATGTCCTAGAGACAATCTAGATGGGGGACTATATATGCTTGAGATCACATTTAGCATGTATTATTTTATTCAGCAATAATACAATCTTTATTTATGGCTTCGTATTCATTACTTATATAATCTGTTTGTCTGTTATTATTTAATGATTGACTCCATGAACATAAGAAATCAATGAAACTAGTGGGAGCTCATTGGATCAAATGCTTATGGTTCTGAAACCCGCCGCTGGTTAAAGATCCTCCACTTACACGGAGAGTATTGGATATGCTAAGATCAGAATGTGCCCTGCATCATATCTTCAGATGATGTAGTTGATCCCACAATTACGAGGTAATCGGATTACCCATGATGGGCACATGATCTCTTGGATGTGATTGGCAATACCCGACCACAAAACCATTTAGGTTTTGAAGCTATTCCAAAGTTTCTATGGAAGTAGTGGTTGTAAGGTTGTGCATAAGTCCTAAGACTTGAGGGCATCGCGAATGAGTTCATCTAGTATCACACTTAGATTATAGACAACTCTTGCACCATAGTCAATGGTAGATACGTCTATAGTTGGGTGTGCTATGAAAGTGTATGTCAGTCGGTAGTTGCGCCAAGAACATGATTCATTCCCCATGAATAGCTGATATACTATAGGAGGATTTCAGTTCTCATTGTTAGTGTGATTTGTTAAGTCATCGGCCGGTGCATATGGCATTTTCAATATGGTATTGAACATGTGCATTAAGTCAACTAATAGAGTGAGAACAATTGAGTCATTAAGATCAGACACTTAATATATGATCGCGGCTCAATAAAAGTTATCCGTGAGATGAAAGGACATTATCACTACATGCCTTATCGACAGGTGGATTTGCATTCCTTCAGCAAACGTCCTCATTGGAATATATTGTCTATAATACCGATTAGGAATCTTATGGAACTCTGATGTTGGAGCTTCAGTGCTATTCGTAATGAGGCCCTATGGGCCACACAATACGGTCGTTGTAAGTCCAGTGAGATATTAATTGATTATTGATTCTATCAATATTAATTACTAATATGGAGAAGTTAATTTGAAATTGGATTTTAAATTAATATAATATGTAAAGAGAAAATCAAGAAAACAAATATATTGATTTTGGACGGAAAAGACTGAGGCCGGGCCAATTGTCCCGGCTCACAGCCGAGCCCAACAGACCGGCCTTAAGGGAGCCGGCTATAGGGTGCGGCGGCTAGGGGTTGAGGGTTTTTCCCTCCCCGCATTCTTTCCTTCTAGGGTTTGTTTTCTTGGGGCTTAAGTCAAATTTCTAATTAGACTCTTAAATGGTTTAGAGTCCTATATGGAAAATTGGTCAGGGGATTTGGCTATAAATATAAGTCATTGTATTTTAGTTTATTATGCATTATTCTCTACAGAATATCTCTAGCATATTTTCTCGATCTCCAGACTTTGACTTGCAACGATCCATGGATACCAAGTTTTGAAGTCGTGCATGAATCATCCCAACAAAGAGCTTGACGTATTCGACTTTGAAGAGTACTCAGACGATCTTGCTGCCCTTACAAACGAGCAAATTGAGGAGCTCTATTTCATCAACGAACAGAACGAACTACCGGTTGATCCGATTCAATAAGTGTATCAACCCGTGACATATAATCATGAGCATGATCAAGTATGTTAAGAAATATTTTAAACTTCCGTTGCGCAATCTACGTGCTATTTTATTACATATTTACTAACAGTATGAAGAGAATTGTTCGGATGAAAGTGAAGAGAACGTAATGGGCTTCGATTCAAGCTAAAGAACACAAGAATTGGTGAAGATTTTAAAGAATTATGGAAGAGAGAAGAATTTTAGTGATTATCGGTTTTTTAGAGCATGGAGGAGATGAAGAATGAAGAATGGGAGGAAAAAGGAAGGGGAGCCCGTTTTTGGGCTCCCAGCTACTGAGAGGCGGACCGCCTCTTGTGAGAGGCGGTTCGCCTCTCACCTTAAGAGAGGTTCAAACCTCTCGTAAGATGGGAGGCGGTACGCCCCATGTGGGGCGGTCCGCCTCTCATACTTCGAGAGGTTGGACCTCTTGTAGGTTGGGGGGCGGTCCTCCTCCCAGTCTACGAGAGCTGGGGGGGGGAAGGTTCACCCCCAGCTCTCGGCATATGGGGGGCGGACCGCCTCCCACATGCCGAGGCTGGGAGGTGAATTTTTCTCAGCTCCAGAGAGCTTAAAGGCGAGAAAAATCTCTTTTTTGCTTCTATTCCCAAGTCCAAAACTTTTTCACACTGAAAACACTCGAAGAAACACACTCAAACACATACAAAAGCACATAAAATAACAAAAAACTTCTAAAGTCTAGCAAAAACAAATTGTTCCATGTATGCATGCAATGCAAGGAAGCAATAAAACTCCGGGTTGCGTCCCGGAAAGCGCCATTGTTTATTTGTCTCTGAGTCGACTTCTTCATGCTCTTTAGTTCCTACCACGACGGGTACTAGCTTTCCCCTTCATGCATCTCCTCCTCATGACATGTACCTGAGAGTGAGAATGAACAAACGCAGTAGGGCCAAAAAATCCTATTGGGTGAGGAACAATCAACCATTGATTAGAATCAGAAATGGCTCGCAACGTATGTTGCTCGCCATCTACCTGAATAGTGCAGGTCCTCCAGTAAGTATCGATCACAGAGCGCACATTGGTCAAGAATGTTCGCCCCAAGAGAACTACATCACTCATCCCATATCTTGATGCCGGCATCGCAACGAAATTGGTGTATATTGAAGTGTCACCAATTCTCATCAACACATTCCTGACAATAACTTCCGGCCTCACAAAAGATCCATCTTCTAGCTGAACAATGGCCTTATGCTCCTCCAATACTCCCAAACCACTCTTCTCAAAAATATTCATTGGAAGCATATTAGAGAGTGCTCCCGTAACAAGTGTGGCACGAATATCACCTAAACTACCAATCCCAACCTTAACATCAAAGCTATCGGGAATTGGTTCAGGATCTTCATCACTACGATCCTCATCACTACCATTAAATCCAAGCCCTTCATCTTATTTATTGACAAGAGGAGGCTCACCTTGTTCACAACACTTGCACTCAGCAACCTTCTTGATGGTTGCACTCCCACTAGACAAAATGATCTCCACAGGGATATCTCCATCCAAGGTTATCGCCATTGATCTCTCCGTGTTGCTAGGCAACTTTCCCTGCTCCCTACTTGCTCCACGGTCTATCAACTCCTGCAACTTTTGGTTCGCAAGCCTAGTGCTTGCCTCCAATTTGTCTAGCCTACCACTCGTCTTATCCGAATCATCTTCATATCTCTTAAGGAATCCTTGGGTGTTATCCACCAACTTCTGCAAGTTATCCAAGAGTGTAGCAGACTAGGATTTGGGAGCTTCTACATTAGGAGCAGGATTTTCACAATGGTCATTCCCGTAGTTGAGATTACTACGGTCTTGGTTATTGGGTCCATAGGTCTTGTTCGAAGGTGCAAAACCGTTGTTACCTTGAAACCCCTTCTTCAGTAACCACCACGCTGATTCCTACCATCTTGTCAATAGCTAATCTCCTCTTGGACCCCAAATTCTACAGCAAACACCTCTTCTTCTCCTGCTTCTACCAAATGAACACCTTCCTTTGCCAAGTCTGACCTACACATATGAGACCCATGCCCATAGTTTTTGTAGACGCCACAAACCTCATTGGAAATAGAAGTTCCAACTGAGCCCTTAAGAGATTGCCTCATCTCATTCGTGAAACCATCAAACCTATCCGCACTCACACCATTCACCTGAAGCTTAGATTTTGCTAGAATCTCAACTCCACGCCTCCTATTCATGGCCCTCGGGTCCTTGAATTGCGATCCCTTCGCAAGCTTCTCGAAACAATCCCACACATACTCAGCGTTCTCTTCCCAAAAATTCCATGGAATTGGAAATCCACTACCTGCTGGTTCTCATAAGTATGACCATTGTAGAAGTGCTGCACCAAGTCAGAAATATCCATCCCATGGTTTGGGCACTTATTCTTCAAGTCTTTGAACCTTTCCAGAGCACTGTAGATGGTTTCATCATAGTCTTGCCTGAGACCGCTGATTTGTGCCTTGAGTGAGGTAGTCAAGGTGTGGGGAAAATATTTCTCCATGAAGGCAGAAAAAACCTTACCCCAGGTATCAAGTGACCCGACCTCCAAGTTTCACAACCATGCTTTCGCTCTATCTCCAAGCCCCATAGCAAAAACCTTCATGCGCAACTCATCGTCCGTAATTCCTGCTCTAGGCCTTGGGAGATTGTTAATAAAATTCTCGATGTCATTCAAGAATCCCATAACATCCTCCTTAGCCAACCCATAGAATTTCGGGAGCTGCTGGAACATGTGATTTTTAATCTATAAATCACGCATAGCAGCAGAAAGCACAATAGCTGCACCTCTCATCCGCTCCTGGTTGGGTTGAACCCATGATTTCAAAATTGGGCGAGCCATCACAAAATCTTCCCGATAATTAAACTGCTGAAAAATCCCGTGTAGAGATCAAGAGAAGTCGTCGTCCACTACTTCTGACTGAGAAATATCTCGCTTCCTTTGACGATAAACTCTATCTATCTCCGCAACATGTTCAGCAAGAGGAATTCCACTAGATCTCGTGCTTCGCATCAACTACCTGAGACGAATCAAGTGAGTACCAAGGGTAAACAAACTAAAACTAAAAATTATGGAAATTGAATGCTGAAAATTTAACTAAGCTAAAGAGTAAAAAGGAGTAATAGTCCCCGGCAGCGGCGCCAATTTGATGAACGAGATTATCAGTCGCGAACAAAAAATGAATTTATAGAGCCAAAGGGCAACTCACAACTACACAAAAACTAGTAGTGTAGAGGCAAGATGACCTCGAGTAACGATCTCTAGGGACTAAACTAGCTTTAACTACAATAACTACTATAGAAATTCAGCAAACTAACTAAACTAGTCTTACTTAACGATATGCGACAAGAGTTGGTGATAGTATGCTCATTCTAAGCATCAGTTTCTAATTATGCATGAAAGTGAAACACGTACTGCTTTAAAAGTAACTCGGATTGATCTTGATGTGGGAATTGTACCATATCAGATAACTCTTCCATTTGGAGAGGCACTGCAGCAAGGTTTCCACCCAAAATGCTCGATCAATAACAAGCACCAAAAGACAGGTTTTGACATGTATTTTGAAAGCTCTAGGTTGTCAGGCTTAGTTCCAGCAGTACTTGCTAAGTGTAAATATTAAAAGTGACGATCTTGATTTGTCATAGTGTTTCTAACACTTTTATTACGAAGATAGTTGGCTTTGTCGGATCAACAATTCAAATATCACAAGTCTACAAGCAAAAGATTCAGAAACTCAATCATGCACAATATGAACCCTAGCTACGAATTTACATAATATCACCAACTAGATGTTTAGCTACTCATATCAATAGTGTAAGCAACAATGGTAATCATAAATGAAAACATGAACGAATTGATATATAAAGTACGAAAAGGGTGATATACAATGTTACCACCGAGGGTTGTCAATCTCTAGTGAATCGGTAAACTCACAAGTTTCAATCAAGAAGAGGTCAATAGATGTCCGAATCTCTACCTTGATGCTTCCAAATTGCTATGAAAAGTAAATCTAAGTGATGAAAAACCCAGAACAAGCTCTAGGGTTTAAGTCGGTAAAAGTACGAATGAATCTGTGAAAATTCGACTTTTGAATATAAAATACAAAGTGGTTCCGGAATTGGGGGGCTGAGTGCCCCCCATATGCCATGCTAACCGCCTGGAACCAGGTGGTGCACCTAGCACCAGGCGGACCGCCTGGGAGCCAGGCGGTGCGCCTGTCATCGGCAGAAACATTCCCGTGCCACTTCTCTTCTCCAAGTCTTGAAATAGTCTTTGTGCACGACTTGGAGCTCCGAAACTTGGTCTTTTGGCCTGGAAACACATCCCGGTACTCCTTGACACACCACGGGTGATCACGTTTCACCAAAAATTCAATGTTGCGCCTAAATTTACATCCAATAGTGCGATTTTCACCTAAAACCTGAAAATAACAAAAGAAATGGAAGCGTGACACTATTCTAATAAAATGCAATAAAATGCATGCAAGAGGATAGCTAAATAGGTGAAAACGAACCAAATAAAAGTGTAAAAAAACACTGTGAGTCGTCAATTGCTGGAAGTTTGTTCTCAACTAGCTTAAGCATTTTTCTTCTCTGGAGAGATTCTGAAATCTTCCATCTCAAGATCAATGAAGCTTTGTTCCAGCCTTTCAGTAAATGAATAATCTTCATAACTGGTTAAGGTGTGGACAAAGTGTTCTAGATCAAAGAGATTCTTCCTTTTGCTCTCTTTTTGCATCAACTCATATAGATCAGATGTTGGTCCCTTAGACAACAAGGTTAAAGACTAGAGGGGGGGGGTGAATAGTCTTTAACACTTTTTGATGTCTAAAACGAATTTCTCAGCAAGCACAGAGTGTTGCTCATACATAATCAATCAGAATAGCAGAAGTATTTAAGTTAAGTACTCCATTAAGTAGGTAATCAGCAAGAGCAGATAAACAGTGTAAAATAGCTTGTTGAAAGTAATAATACACAGTTTATAGTGGTATCTGAAGGTGGCGTAATACTTCAACTAATCCACTTCGCCCAATCCTGGACTTGAATTCACTAAGATAAGAGATGAGGTTCCTTACAAATCCTATATATTAATCCGACAACAGAGGTCTCAGCAAGACAACTTCCCAAGTTGTTTGCTTCACTCCAAACAGGGTTTTCTCTACAAACCAGTAGACTAGATTCCCCCTAACTACAATAAATCGCCGTTGGTGATTTTGTGTTTGAGTATGGTGCTGACTGATTGATTTAGTTGTTTAGTAAGATCAAACAGGAAGAGAATCACAACTGTAATACATATTCAGTAAGCAGTCGGAGGATTCTGGATCAAGAATTTATCAGTTCAAGAGAAAGAACCACTTGTTGTAACCACTTGATGGTGAACAAGAATTCTACTCCTTCACAGATAGCTTTTAGAGAGTGAGCTTCAGTCTTGGAAGGTTTTTCAGAGCAAGAAATCTGATATCAGATACCACTTGTTGTAGTTGCTTTGAGAGCGATTAGCTTGAAGAACGATGATCTTCTGTATGCTCTAAGTCTTCCTTTTATAGTGAAAATTCGGTCCGTTTGAAATTCAAATTCAAACGTTGAATTCACTGTTCTGCTCGTACTATTCTGTTGCAAAAGCTTGTCTTCTTCTTCTTTTCTTCAGAACGGATTTCTGCAGCATTAAATACTTGATAGTACTATTTTCAGCAATGGAATCCATTACTTTTTCAGTAAGGTCCAAATGCTGATAATCAGCAGGATATGTTGCTCTTTCAGCAACTGACTCTACTTACTGATAAAATCAGTAAGAGACCTGTCCATCAGCAAGATTGCTAAATCAACCTACTCTGTCATATAGATTTTCAATTGAATTTTTCCGCGTGCTGAAAGGTCATTGCTTATTTCAGCAAGAGTCAAATTTCTTTAGTACCCTTGTGCAGAATTTACTTGAATCTTCAGTCTTCGCAGTCTTCATCTGCTAGGTTACTAAGTGCCTTAATAAATTGTTTATACAACAAATACGTCATCAGCAACCTTGTTGGTCCCTTAGGCAACAAGGTTAAAGAGTAGAGGGGGGGGGGTGAATAGTCTTTAAAACTTTTTGAAGTCTAAACAAATTTCTCAGCAAGCACAGAGTGTTGCTGATACTTAATCAGTCAAAGTAGCGGAAGTCTTTATGATAAGTACTCAGTTAAGCAAACAAACAGCAGTAACAGATAAATAGAGTATAGTAACTTGCTGAAAGTAAGTGCAGGAAGTAAATAACACACAGTTTATAGTGGTATCTGAAGGTGGCGTAATCCTTCAACTAATC
>JAQRGC011627797.1:0-12355 GCA_028659135.1 Plantago lanceolata | reverse complement strand
AAATAATAAAGTTAAACAATGTCTACGTCTAAAATAATATAAACATCAACAATGTGTGAAAGTTGAAATTTTCAAAATCATCTCTACCCTAAAAGTTTATAAACTTCATAATTGTGACCACTAACAATATCAAATTACACGTTAACTCTCGTGTAGTAAATCACACAAACGCCAATAAAATTCAGCTTAGTGGCAAATTCGAGTCATAGAAAATTCTCAAGAAAGACCCGTCGATTTTTCTAAGTCAAAAAGTCTTGCTATATTACAAAAACACCCTCTGAGTTGGCATTGTCCAGTCAGAAATTCGAATATTTTGTGACGTGGACTAAAATACACGTCAGAACTCAGGTAGAAATACTTTAGCCAAAAGAAAAAGAAAAAAAAAGAAATCGAGATTACATTTTTAATTTTTTATTCTTTTCCCTTTTCCCTCAGATTGTCCGTCTTGTTCCCAACGTCGTAGCCGGTAGAAAAGTATCACAGACACCAAAACCGCCAATTCCCCCACACAACCGGAGCAGCAAAAGCATTTGATCGATCGCCAATCCGCCATTGTTGATAGCTCTCACAACACCAGGATTTTCAGTCATGATGATGTATTCATCACCTTCTTCATTTTTCAAATGAGGAAATTGATTGATTCGTTAATTGATTTTGCTGTAGTTATACTTCACCCTATCACCCTATCAGTCGTTTACGAATCCAATTGCATTTTACATTAATCAGTTTCGATCAAATCTGCGCTTATAATCTCTGCAACACTGTGAATCGGAGGAAATTTTTACAGTTTTGATTCAATTTCAGTTCGTCGATGTCCGCCTGGGGACTAGGCTGGAAGCGTACATCTGAAGTTTTCCACCTCACGCTTAGCTATGGCGCCGATGCGGATTCATTCGAAGACGGTACTCCTACGTCATCCCGATCGTCTTCTCCGTTTGCCGGCTCTCCTTCGAGTTCCTCCCCGGAAAGTACCGCCGCTGTAGCCGCCGCGAATAAGAGCCTGTGCCAGGGGGATGAGTTAGGGTTCAGGATCGAGTTGGATTGGAATGCTGGTGAGGATGAGGATCAGACTGCATTGAAGCTTCAATCGCAGGTTATGGTCGCCTTGCCGTCCCCGCATGATAAGGTGGAGATTCAATTTAGGGAGAGGGATAACTGGGAGAACGATGGCGAGGGTAATTTGTGGAGTACTGGTATTGGAGTGGAAATGAAGGTGGTGAAGAGGAAGGAGCCATTGAAAGCGGTGATACTGTGGCGGTCCGGGGGTTCGGGGCAGCTGGGTGATGGAGGGATGGGAGTGCTGGTGAAGCTTTTGAAGTCGAATTTTGCGACTTCTGATGGAGTGCCTGTAGTGGCATCAGCTGGATGCCCTGACCATTGGCGGAATGTTACTATTGTCAGTCTTTCTGCTCTTGGATTAACTGTGAGTCGTTTCGCCGGTTTAGTTGTTTATGTTTGTTTAACATGCCACCGAGAAAAATATGGAGCTTAATGTGCATGGATTAACACAATTGAATGTTGAGTTTATTTTGACCTCTAGTGGCTGTGGTTGTTTTTTTGTGGGTGTTGCTGTTCGGATTAACTTGAGTCATCTCTACAAATTTGTATTGCCATCTGATATTCTAAGCATCGACTACATTTCAATATGGAGTTGAATGCTTATGAAACAATACTAGTTTTCAACTGTGTTCATTTGGATATTAGAGCACTTATAGTGTTTACATGATTGCTTATGTGCTTTTGAAATGACTGGGCTTCTTTGTTCGGGTAAATTAACTGAATTCGCGATGAGAGTGTTGTTACAAAATGCAGTTTAGGATATATCAAAGTGTCTGTAGAGAATGATTTTCAAATATTTCATTCACTATGGTTTTGACTTTTGATGTTTAGGTATACTGTTCCAACTTCCGAATTCATTGGTTATCTTAATTTTACTCGTGTAGTTTTGTACTAGTTGTAGAGGTTGTATGATTCAGTGTCAACTGCTCAAATGAAGCTTAAGCTGATTTAGTTGTCACTAATAGAGTTATTATACAAAGTAATTTATTATAAACAGTTGCAAACTGAATACCTGTATGAACCTTTGTTTTTCATACTGCAGACCTTACCTGTTGAGATAACCAAACTCCCTTTCCTTGAGAAATTATTTCTTGATAACAACAAGCTTCAAGTTCTGCCTCCTGAAATTGGTGAGCTAAAAAATCTGAAAGTTCTGGCAGTAGACAACAACGCACTAACAACTGTGCCAGGTAAGTCTTCAAGTTTCAGTATTTACATTAACTAAATTGATTTGGGCTGCATGTGGAACCATATCACTTGTAAACCAAATTACATGAGTCCTGAAGGAGATTGTATTCATTCTCATTTACATCCTCTTCTTTATCGGAATTATAAGCAGGTGAATTAAGACAATGTGCTGGTCTTGTTGAATTGTCCTTGGAACACAACAAGCTTGTCCGCCCTCTTCTTGATTTCAGGTCATTATTCTTTTGCTTTTGTAGTTCTTCTGGCGATGTTTAGTTACTCCAGAGCTTGATACTTATTTTCAGCTCAATGACAGGGCTATGGCAGAGCTACGTGTTTTAAGACTCTTTGGCAATCCTCTCGAATTCATTCCTGATATTTTGCCGCTATACGAACTTCGCCACTTGTCTCTCGCAAATATACGTATTGTGGCAGATGAAAATTTAAGAGCAGTCAGTGTTCAGATTGAGGTGTGTGATGTGTAGTGATCTAATGGCTTAATGCTGATTATCATGTAATCAATTCATCTGATGGTTACTTCTTGTTTCAGGTGGAGAATAGTTCCTACTTTGTTGCATCACGGCATAAACTGAGTGCCTTCTTCTCTCTCATATTCCGATTTTCTTCTTGTCATCACCCTTTGCTAGCATCTGCTCTTGCTAAGATCATGCAAGATGAGGGCAACTGTGCATTTGTAGGAAAAGATGAGAATGCAGTGCGGCAGCTTATTAGTATGATAAGCAGTGAAAATCAGCATGTGGTATATTGCAATTTATTGATTAAATTCATAGAATATCTTTCTCGATTTTCCCCCTTAGCATTTTTTTCTTCTTTTTTTTTCTCCCAAGGTCGAACAAGCATGCTCTGCCCTCACAGCTCTTGCCAAAGATGTTTCAGTTGCAATGCAGTTGATTAAATCCGACATTATGCAGCCCATAGAGAGAGTGTTGAAATCTGCAGGATCAGAAGAAGTAATTTCTGTGTTGCAAGTCGTGGTCAATTTGGGTTTTACATCTGATACAGTAGCATACAAAATGTTGACCAAAGATGTATTGAAATCCTTGAAATCACTGTGCGCACACAAGAATATAGAGGCAAGCTCTTCAATGTTTTTCTTTTTTTGTGCTATTGTTAGTTGTGTTTCATTTGTCTCCATACTCGAATCTGAAGCTATGCCCCTTTAGGTGCAAAGATTAGCCTTATTTGCTATTGGAAACTTGGCCTTCTGTCTGGAAAACCGTCGTACATTGGTTACTTCCGAAAGTGTGCGAGAACTTCTGCTGCGGCAGACAGTTGCATCTGATGCACGTGTGAGTAAAGCTGCAGCCCGTGCACTGGCTATATTAGGTAAGTTCTTGTAGGCCATCATGTCATCTGGCATTTGCTTAAGATCATTTCTCAAGAACTATATTGTCATCTTAGGGGAAAATGAGACCCTGCGCCGTGCTACTAGAGGAAGGCAAGTACCAAAGCGAGGATTGCGCATACTGACAATGGATGGTGGCGGCATGAAAGGACTCGCAACTGTAAGGATTCTAAAAGAAATTGAGAAGGGTACTGGAAAACCGATCCATGAGCTCTTTGACCTTATCTGTGGAACATCTACGGGAGGGATGCTTGCTGTTGCTCTTGGAGTCAAATTGATGTCCTTGGAGAAGTGTGAAGAAATATACAAAGAACTTGGTAATTTTTTTTGTTCTTGTTATCTCCAACTGTATGATTGTTGGCGTATATTTTCATCTTTGTATTTTCCGTCTTTTATGCATGTCATTGTTATATATCAGGGAAACTTGTGTTTGCTGAACCTGTTCCAAAGGACAATGAAGCGGCAACATGGAGGGAAAAATTGGACCAACTCTACAAGAGCTCTTCACAGAATTTTCGTGTTGTTGTTCATGGGTCTAAAGTATGTAACTGCTGTTTTCCTGTTATTTCATTTCTTTGCTCTTTCTGGCTATAAATATTTGCAGTTGTTGCATGATTACTTGTTTAGAAATGAATGATCTGGTGCTTTTGGAGAATGACAATGTAAGAAATTTATCATACCAAATGCTGGTTATGTGACGTTTCTTTGTTTGTTCAGTTTCATCACTTCATCTCGCCTGTCCTGTTGAACACCCATTATTTTTTCCTTTTTTCCCCCCTTTGTTGCAACAGTGTGAGATCTTTGTTAAGCCCTTATTTTTTAAACTTATACTCCCATCATTATATTATGATATAATAGAATGACACGCTTCTTTTTCCAGCACAGTGCAGATCAGTTTGAGAAGCTGTTACAAGAGATGTGTGCTGATGATGAGGGTGATCTCCTAATAGAATCTGCTGTTAAAAGGATTCCCAAAGTTTTTGTTGTATCAACTCTGGTCAGTGTATCACCAGCTCAACCATTTATATTTCGAAATTATCAGGTTTGATCTGTAAACCTTTTGTATCTGTCTTTTGCATTCAAATTCATATAGAGATTGGCTTTTTTATAATAAGATATGTCCAATTTAAGTGCAGTACCCAGCTGGAACACCAGAGGTATCTTCTGTCGTTTCAGAAAACTCAGGAAGCAGTGGGCAGAAATCAATGGGAGTGGCGACTACTGGTGCTCAGATTGGATACAAACACACTGCTTTTATGGGAAGTTGTAAGCATCACTTATGGCAAGCTATAAGAGCCTCATCTGCCGCTCCATACTATTTGGATGATTTCTCTGATGGTATCAACTTTCTTGTTAATTGTTATTGCTTTAACGCATCTCATCCATATCATCATTATTTGCTGTTCACACCTGCAAGGTCCATTTGTATCCTTTCTCTAACTTTTACTATACAGGCGTATATCGCTGGCAAGATGGAGCTATTGTTGCAAACAATCCTACTATATTTTCCATTCGAGAGGCACAGCAGTTATGGCCTGATGCTAAAATTGATTGCTTAGTTTCAGTTGGTTGTGGATCTGTTCCCACAAAGGTATGGATATCCATATTGTTCTTATTTCGAAATTGTTAAACATATGTTTATTTGATATGCTTGTGAGAAAGAGTTTCAGCAGTTTATTAATAGCATCCCTCTGTATTTACTTTCAAGATGTTGTGGACTCGATAATCTTCTAGGAGTGACCTGGAAATGTGACTATTCTGAAAGGCTACAATTGGCTATAGCCTACATTCCATTCTTCCTGTAATTGCTAAGCAAATCTAATTCCCACCCCTCTGCCAAAAATAAACCGTTTCTCCAGTTCCCCTTTGTCCTTATCCATGTCATTTGTTGATTGACTTCCCACTTTAGCTAGGGACTAGAAGGTGGTTGGTCAATTAAATGTTTAATGTGTTGTAGAGCCTCCAGTTTCATGTTTTGTCACATTAGAATTTTGTTTTTGGTTTTGTTTTTGTTTCTTCTTTGTTATTCCCTGACAATGATGATTGTATTCTCGAGTCTCACGACATTGGTTTGGCCGTGTTCAATGCTTTATTGATTTTACATTATCTGCATTAGGCGCTGGGTTATGTATCAACTGAGGCATCCTAGTTGCAAACGTCACTGCCTTAAGTTCTTGCTTGCTCTCTATCTATTAGGGTCGCAAGGGTGGCTGGCGTTACCTGGATACTGGACAAGTGTTAATTGAGAGTGCATGCTCTGTTGACCGTGTGGAGGAAGCTTTAAGTACATTACTTCCTATGCTTCCGGATGTTCATTATTTTCGTTTTAATCCAGGTGTGATAATATTCTTATTTTCTTAGAAGTGTTCCCACTTGTTTGTTACTTGACGAAATAACAAGTAGTTCATTTTCTTCTCGAGCAACTACATTGGACTTGTTACAAAATTTATAACTTAAAGAAGCAGTTGTGTTAATCTAATTTTATTTAGATGTAAACTCTACCTTTGTGTTGTTCTCATTCTTAAGAGTTTGGCTTAATTTTATAGTTGATGAACGATGTGATATGGAGCTTGATGAAACTGATCCAGCAGTCTGGTTAAAGTTAGAAGGTGCAACAGATGAATACATCAAGAATAATTCAATTGCTTTCAAGGATCTAACTGAAAGATTGCTCGAATCACCACATGATGAGAAAATACGAGATGGTATGAAGCCACAACAACTGTTAAAAGCAAAAGGTAATTATAAACCTAAAACACTGTATACTTCTGTAATGCTTTCTTGTGGCTTGATTTATGTATCAGTATCAATATGATATCTTTTCTAGATCAGCCCCTTACTGTTTGTTCCTTTTCTCACAGGCGCGAATGAAAATAGTCCCTTCTTGGGCTGGAGACGTGGTGTGCTTCTTATAGAGGCTTCAAACAGTCCGGATGCTGGGAGAGTTTTCCATCATGCTCGTGCACTTCAGACATTTTGTAATAGTAACGGCATAAAGTTAACGGTTACTAACTGTGCATCAGGGCCCATTAAGGCAGCTCCAGGATCTGCATTTCCAACACCGTCGTTTACATCACCTTTGTTCACTGGCAGCTTCCCAACAACACCACTGATGTACAGCCCTGACATTGGTGCCCTCCGGCCTGGTAGAATTGATTTAGTTCCTCCTTTAAGTTTAGATGGAGTTCATACTGGGAAAATGGCAAACTCGCCCCCGGACTCTCCTTTCAAACGCAAGCAGCTTTCTGCTGTTGTTCTATCATTGCATGAGAAAATACAAAAATCACCCCAGGTTGGGGTAATCCACTTGGCACTGCAGAATGACACACGTGGTTCAATTTTAAGGTATTATCTTTCCCACTCTAGTTCTTACTTATCTTGAAAAGCTGTTATACATATAAGGGTGATCCTAATTTGAATCGATCACATGCTTCTTTAGTCTAATGGTCTACATGGAGGTTGCATGCATGCATTTTATAGTAGCAAACTTCCGTAAATGTAATAATTTACTATTTATGTGTCCTTACATCTAGGGGCATTTTATATATGTGTCCTTATATCTATAGGCATTTTCTTTTTCCATGTAGTTGGCAGAATGATGTATTTGTGGTTGCTGAACCCGGAGAACTAGCAGATAAGTTTCTGCAGGATGTCAAATATAGTTTATTGTCGATGATGAAGGGAAAGAGGAGAAAGTATGCATTTACCAACATTTCAACAGTTGCTGAGCTTGTGTCATTCAGACCTTACTTCCAAATTGGTGGAGTTGTCCACAGATACATCGGGCGTCAAACACAGGTAAAAGTGTTATGTCATCTGTGTGTTAGTAAATTAATCACCATTCTGAATTTATATGCAGAAAATCTGATATCAAACGTATCTTGTAAAGGTGATGGAAGATGATCAAGAGATCGGTGCGTACATGTTTCGAAGAACTGTGCCTTCCATGCACTTGACACCAGAAAATGTCCGTCACATGGTATGCCTTTAGATTGATTCTACCCTCTGAAATATCTTTGCTATCATGAATAATGGGGCATTTTTGTGCCAATTGTTCTTGCTGTGTTTTTCTCTCTCTGTCTTAAACAGGTGTTCATTATATAACTAGTTTATGTTCTGTGGAAAAATTGGGTTTCTACTTGTAGGTTGAATTTGTAGAAATTCTTATAAAATACAGTTTTCTAAGCATTAGGAATTAAAAATTAGGATAAAGGTACATCATACCCTTCCAACTGTTAGGTGCATTCCTCTAACTTCCTTGTTTATTTCTTTTTATCTGCATGTGTATACAAACAAGTTATATACCGGAGTTCTGTTATACAAACAAGTTATATACCGGAGCAATATTTATATCTTTACATATTGTGGTTGACGGTTTGGTACAACTATATTGTAAATATAGTATTTGTATCCTTATGGATTAGGATTGTTTTCGCAATTTGTATGAACATGTTTCTTCTGATTATTTGAAATATTGTACAAAATGCATTGCCAGATCGGAGCTTGGAGGGACAGAATTATCATCTTCACCGGATTATATGGGCCTACGCAAGCTATGACAAAAGCATTTTTAGATTCGGGTGCCAAGGCTGTTGTTTGTCCATCTTCGGAACCTGAAGAAATGCAATTAACATCGTTTCACGCATCAGGCGAGTTCAGTAACTTTGAGAACGGGAAATTTGAAATCGGAGACGAAGAAGGAGAGGATGAGGAAAACGAAGACGAGCCTAGCAGCCCCACAAGTGACTGGGAAGATAGCGAACCTGAGAAAAATGTGGAGCCATCAATATCCTTTTGGGAAGAAGATGAGAAAGAGTTGTCTAAGTTTGTTACCGAGTTATATGATTCACTTTTTCAGGGTTCTGGGAAAGTTGATGATGCTTTACAAAAGGCCCGTGCATCTCACCGGAGCCTGAGATATTCGTGCCACCTCCCGAGTATACCATAGCATTTGAAAGCTGAGTTAATTTTTTTTTTTTTCTCTACTTTCAGGAGAGTATAAGCTTTTTTTTCCTGGCTCAGGGAAGTGTATGCTCATAGCTTCCCTATCATATTATAGAACTAAATATACTGAACATATCGGGAAAAACTGTATAGTGTAAGAGGAAAAGCGAACAAAAAGTCCCTTTTTTTCAGGTTTGGGAAGATAAATAAAGGGGGAATGGTTGATTAGAGTCTAGAGAGGTACATGAGGCTTGACTGGACCATTTTTCATATTACAATACAGAAGGATTTTTCCTTGAGACGAGTTTTGTTGTATGTTGTTAATGTTGATATGGTGTATGGCGTTTATGCAGAACAAAACCAGTAATCAACCTTATACATCTTGATCTGTAATCAATAGTGTTGGAGGTTTTGTGTTCATTGTTAAGGATGCAGTGATGAGTTCAGAACTTTGATGTTGCATGTTTGCAGATTTAAGTTGTATTCACAATTTTATTCAGCAATTTGGAACATCAAAATTCACCATAATAATAATACTATATGGAACTATTCGCAAGAAGGGAATTTAATTCTGGAACTCTGTTAAGAACCTGGACACAATTAATAACGTGCCTTAACATCCAACACATGTTTGTTGATTACTTGATTATAACTTTCACTAGTCACTACCTTAATACTTTGTTAACCTGTAGACATAAATGATGAAAAGCACATCTAGATCAATCACTCACCATCATGGAAACTCAGAGGGGGCCTGTCTTTATATTTAAGTAAAGAAAGCATGGCAACATGCTTAAAAATTCGAAACTCTTTATAGTTGCTCCCATCATCAACAGTTCAACATCCACATCATAAAACAGATTGCACAACCACTTGATAAAGAAAGGGGAGTTCATGGTAGAATGGCTGCAGGAAAGGTTCCGTTGGAAGTTGGCACGCGTGGTACAGTAGGATCACTGCTCAAGAAGGAGATTGAGTATTTCAGAAGACATGACCTGGAGCGTGTCAATAGTTCTATGAATATTGACAGAAGTTCTAAAGAAATGGCTGCGAAAGAATGTAAACGTTCTTGGTATAGTAGTTTGGGCAATTTATTTGTGCCTGGCAGGAAAAAGAAGAGAAAGAGTTCTGGGATCTGCTCCATGGTTGAAGTTGCAGACAGCCAAGGACTGGATGATATTCGCAGTTTCAGCTATCGTAATCTTAAAGCTGAATCTAGCAGATTCTGAGTCATGTATGTCAATTTCACTGCTGGCCTCATCAATACTTGAGTAGTAAGTACTTGTAGTCGGAAATTTAGCCTCTGATTTCCAGTATTTCAATGTTACTAGTCCAGACAAGTATTTATAGTTAGGCTAGCCTAGTTCAGTTTATGGATGCTAATACCTGACTGTTTTTTGAGGCCTGAAGAACGTGTTAGTTAAGAAGTTATTTTATCATATTCCTACTTGCACTATAGGCGATTCTGTGATTTGATCTTGTGTATCATCGAACAAGTTACAAGTACAGTTTCGCACAGAGACAGCACAAGGTTACTTGGAATTACTTATGATGTTCTTTACAAGCTGATGTTGAACAACCTGATGTTGATAGAAAGAAAGAATGAAAAAATCGTTCTGACTTCGGAACATCACAATTCACACAAAAATGTAGTACAAGAACTCATTCAACATCTGTGCACTTATCATCAGAGATACTATTCAAATCAATGACTCACTCAATCGTATATGATCACTGCTCTCGTTTTCGTTCATGTGATCAGTTGCAGAATTAAAATCGCATGTCTTCATGGCTAAATATTCGAGTGCTGTCACAACGTCTCCAATAAGGGGTCGGGTGATGGCTTCCTCTTGGAGGCACATATCTGCAACGGCAAGAGCTTGATACAGACCCTTTATTGGGTAGTTCCCTCCAAGTAAAGGGTCAGCTACTAATGTGAACTTTGCCTTGTCCTTAATAAGAGGTTGTGCCTGAAATCGTACGTTCAAAACCAGAAAAATTACTGTCAATTATAATGATAATGAGGCTAAACATTGAGAAAAAGAATGTTGTGAAGTAACTAACCCAAGAAACTAGATTCTCCTCATCAGTTGGTTTCGTGTTGTCAATAACTCTTCTTCCAGATATAATTTCCAGCAACACGACACCGAAACTGTAAACATCTGATTTCGTTGTCAACTGGCCTGTTTGTGCATACTCCGGTGCACAGTATCCGTATGTCCCCATCACCCTTGTTGACACATGATCCTTTCCCCCCACAGGTCCCAACTTAGCAAGTCCAAAATCAGAGAGTCTAGGATTGAACTTTTCATCCAGTAATATATTTGAGGCCTTAAAATCACGGTATATAATTGGAGGATTCGCTGTGTCGTGCAAGTATTCTAGCCCTTGAGCTGCACCTTTGGCTATCTCCATCCTTCTGTTCCAATCCAACGGCTTCTGATCCGGTGGTAGTTCTACAAAATGGAATTACGAAAAAGTCACATTATCAACAAAAATACCATAGCAGAGTAAAATGTAATCCAAGTGATGCAAAACGTACCAAGAAGGTGGTCTTCTAAAGATCCGTTAGACATGTACTCGTAAACCAATATCCTCTGATGTCCATCAGCACAGTATCCTACCAAATTGACAAGATTCGGATGGTGAACGAGGCTGAGTGTCAAGACCTCGGCAAGGAACTCTCTATTGCCTTGAAGACCATTCCTGTCCAGTTGCTTCACAGCCACAACCTGGAAATTCAAACTAGACCTATGTAAAAATGTGGCCAACTTTCATTATCATCTATAGATACATAATAAAAAGATCATATAAGGCCATGTAAGTGTACTTGATTGGTTTTCTTGAGAAATCCTCTGTATACCCTCCCGAATCCTCCTTCGCCTACAAGAAGATCCGGATTGAATCCTTCCGTGGCAAACGCCAGCTCCCTAAAGGTGAATACTTCAGCCGGAACTCTCACATTTCCATGTTTAAGTATATCTTCTGCTAGTATCCTTTGTTTGCTTCCCACTGCATTACATACATCATCAAATCAAATCTTTCATACGTGCATTCGCAAAATTTGCAATAACGAAAGTTAAGTATCATCGATTTGAGAACTAAAAGAGGAAAAACGCGTATATATGTACCTGGATTCATGGAAATACTCCTGGCAATGGCAGATAAAGAAGTGGAGGCTTCATAATCATAGCTCTTGGTGCCATGGACAGCACTCTTGGAGGTTCTAAGGTTATTTCTCCTCATCTTTTTGTTCCTTGTTGAGATCATGCAACAGGACAGAAATCTCATCTCCTTCAAGCTCTGTCTGTATATATGATATGAATCTATCTCCTCTTCATTTTGTATACCAAATGATATATATAAAAGAGATGAAAACCATCAATCATTGAAATTATTCATAATAATAATAATAATAAGAAAAGTTAAAAAGAGACTGTTATATTAATTTTGGTTGGAGAAAGAAAAAAGAAGAGAAATTGTTATTTATTTCTTTTTGTTCATGTTTTAAACTGGGTTAAAATTGTGGGGGTGGAAGTCATGTAGTT
This sequence comes from Plantago lanceolata, assembly GCA_028659135.1. Taxonomy (NCBI): domain Eukaryota; kingdom Viridiplantae; phylum Streptophyta; class Magnoliopsida; order Lamiales; family Plantaginaceae; genus Plantago; species Plantago lanceolata. The sequence continues at coordinate 253 of JAQRGC011627797.1, read as the reverse complement.
TCATTACAACATTGCACGTTGGATATGGAGAGATTTTTGCTGCAAATTTTTCGGACTATTTAAAGATGTTGTCCTCTTTAATTAGAAATTGGAGTAATTATTATTGGAAAACAAAGGTATATAGTGCCCATAATTATAAATTATATAAACCTGGATTTTAAGGAGGCAAATTAGAAAATGAACAATATCACAATGAAAAGTAATAAGGAGTTTTTTTAGAAGCGGTAAAGTGAGGATTTAATAATGGTTTCGC
>JAQRGC011627155.1:0-13892 GCA_028659135.1 Plantago lanceolata | reverse complement strand
ATTTTCACTTGACTTTTGCCACGTGCTGAAAGATCATTGCTTGTTTCAGCAAGAGTCAAATTCCTTTAGTACCCTTGTGCAGAATTTACTTGAGTCTTCAATCTACGTAGTCTTCATCTGCTAGGTTACTAAGTGCCTCAATAATTTGTTTACATAACAACTACGTCATCAGCAACCTAATACAAATACTAGGAATTAAAACTAAAAGTCCTGCTGAAATGTTCCTCTTGTACAAGTCCCTTTCTAACAAAATTTTCCTACAAGCTTAAGAGTACTAATTTCTGGACTTAATCCTAATTTAGTCTTTAATGGAATTGCTCATCAAAATTACAAGTTTCCTAACAAAGATCATAGTGGTTTTAACTGAGATCATATCTGTTTTTATTAAAATCATAGGACATATTTGGTAAGATCATAGGTGTATGGTTAGATCATAAGAGATTTTAGTAAAGATCATAGGCTTTTCGCTTACATTTATAGGGCTTTTTGTTGATATCATACGGTTTTAGTTTAGTTGTTCATTAATTCTCTACATAAACTCTCTAGCATATTTTATACATCTCCAAATTTAGAATAAAGCCTTCCTAACGGTTTTGAATAACAACGCTCGGTGGATACCAAGGTTGAAGATTGTTAATGAACCATCTTGACGAAGAGCTTGACGAATTCGATTTTGAGCAAAGACGGTGGTTCATCAGTAGCTGGTTACACATACGCACAGATCGATGAGCTTTACGCATTCGCTGTGAAAGAAGAAGAAGTTGTTGAATTCCCGGAGCATACGGTTTACTGTAAGTATATTCAACCTTCTTCTATATGTCATATAATCATAGAACATAGATCAGTATGTAAGAAAGTTTTGAATTTCCGATGCGCCATCTTTGCGATGCTATCTTACATATTTAGCATTGTTGATCATCATTCGGATACTTGGCCCTCAGGTGGGTTCAGACATACTTATTGTACTTCGGAAATGAGATTCTTAAGTGCTTATATCGTAGTTCGTGTTTGGACTTGCCACTGTAACGCACTTAATGGATTGGATATGATTTTACACTATCATATGTCCCCCTGGTTTTCAAGTATCTCAGTAGGAATATAGTTGTGAGACTATTGTTGTAGTCGGGTAGTTTTTGAAAAGTATATATCCTAGAGACAATCTTGGATTTAGGATTATATATGCTTTATTACATTTCAGTTGTATTATATTATTTGTATATTAATACAATCCTTATTTATGGCATGCATTTAATTTACAGAATATTGTTATCTTGTTTGTGAAAGTAAATATGTAAGATAGCATCTCAAAGATGGCGCAGCGAAAATTCAAAATTTTCTTACATACTGATCTATGTTTTATGATTATATGACATATAGAAGAAGGTTGAATATACTTACGAGTAAACCGTATGCTCCGGGAATTCAACAACTTCTTCTTCTTTCACAGTGAATGCGTAGAGCTTCTCGATCTGCGCGTATGTGTAATCAGCTACCGATGAACCACCGTCTTGCTCAAAATCGAATTCGTCAAGCTCTTCGTCAAAATGGTTCATTAACAATCTTCAACCTTGGTATCCACCGATCATTGCTATTCAAAACCGTTAGGGAGGCTTTATTCTAAATTTGAAGATGTATAAAATATCCTCCTTTTCAACCTTCTAAAGATATGATACAAGCCATATGACAATCTTGACATATCAACAATATTCCATATATTGTAAATCATCGATTGGTGGCGATTTAGAACAAAAGTAATATCCAATAAGTTCTCACTAACTTATTGACTACTTAAGTTCATGGAAACATTTACAAGAATAATAAAAGACAAACAAGATTAACTATTCTATAAATGCATGTCATATAATAAAACATTGTATTAATGATCAAAGCTAATGATAATATAATACATACTAAATTGTGATAAAGCGTATCATGTCCATACTCTAAGATTATCTTCACGACATATATCTTTCAATCTCCCACTTGACTTAGAGCCAATCACCCATAGGCTTAACACAAACATTTCCAAAATGTGTAAGGTGTTTCTCTATGCTCAAAGGTTTTGTCAAAGGATCGGCCACATTATCATCAGTAGAGACTCTTTCTATACATACTCTGTTCGTAGAAATAAAATCTCTAATCAAATGATATTTCCGACATATATGCTTATTCATGTTTATGGATTTTGGCTCCTTCGCTTGTGCAACAACACCATTGTTGTCGCAGTAAACGGTGACAGGACTACAATCAGGAACTACCCCCAATTCCTCCAAGAATTTAGACAGCCACACGACCTCCTAGCTAATTGGATGCTTCCGAAGCAGCAATATATTCAGACTCGGTCGTAGAATCAGCAAGAGTCGCCTTCTGGCCACTTTTCCAACTGACGGCGCCGCTGTTGAGAGTAAACACATATCCAGTTTGTGATTTACTATGTGATGACAGTGTTTTTTACACTTTTATTTGGTTCTTTTTCACCTATTTAGCTATCCTCTTGCATGCATTCTAGTGCATTTTATTATAATAGTGTCACGTTTCCGTTTCTTTTGATTATCTTCAGGGTTTAGGTGAAAATCGCTCTTTTAGATGAATTTATGGCGAAAACATTGATGTTTTGGTGCAACGTGATCACCCGTGGTGTGTCAAGGTGTGCCGGGACACGTTCCAAGCTCAAAACCATGCCAAAGACCAAGGATAACATAGAATATTCGAGATTAGCTGGTACGAGGTGGAAACGGTAGTTCATTCGGAGTTCGGACGAAGATTTTGGAGCCTTTGAAGTGAAATCCAGAAGTTCCATTTGCATAGTCTCAGTATATTGGGCACCAGTCTTTCATACGATATTGGATTGGGATGAGGTTAAAATCTACGCGTATCTAACTCAAAGATCTATCCAACGGTGGGTCTTACGTGCCAATCCGAGTTCGGATGCGCCCGGAATCTCTGTTCAAAGTTAGAGCAAAAACTGGCAAACTTGCTACCCGTACCAGGCGGGCCGCCTCGCAGATTTTCGGGCAAAAATCCTGTTTTTATATATAGATCGGAAATTTACCTATTCATTCATACTTTCAATACCACAACCCCTAGAGCTCGTTTGAGGACTATTTTCCATTGTTTTCATCATCCAAGTACGAATTTGATCATCGGAGACAAGATTTGAACATCTTTTGATCTTGTGATTCTAGTTCTTAGTGAGTTTTACGGATTCACCGACGATTGACAACCTTCGTTGGTAACTTTATATCTCACTTTCAGATTTGCTTTCGTATCTATAATGTTTATCTCCATTGATTATTGTGTTGATTACGTTATTGTTATGAGTAGCTAAATTCGTAGTTGGTGGTAGATATGTGAATCCATAGTTAGGGTTCTTGATATGCATGAATGAGTTTCTGAGTCTTTTGCTTGTAGATTTATAATATGAATTGATTGATCCGACTAAGCCAACCATCTTCGTGTAAAAAGTGTTAGAAACACTAGGACGATCCAAGATCATCACTTTCATAATTATATTTATCGAGTACTGCTTGAACTAAGACTGACAACCTTAGCCAAGTACTAGTATATATAGGAAGCTTTCAAAATACATGTCACAACCTGTTTTTGGTTCTTGTAAATTGATCGAGCGTTAGGGTGGAAACCTTGCGACATTATCCTCTCCGAATGGAGAGTTGTCTGATAGGTGTAAACAATTCCCATAGCAAGATCAATCCGAGTTACTTTTAAAGCAGTACGTGTTGCACTTTCATGCATAGCTAGAATCTGATGCTTAGGATTAGCATATCTACCGCCAACATTTGTTAAATCTTGGTAAAGTTAAGTTAGATTAATTGTTTGCTGCAAATTCTTGTTAGCTTTTGAAGTTAAAGCTAGTAAAGTCCCTATAGATCGATACTCGAGGTCATCTTGCCTCTACACTACTTGTTTTTTTGTAGTTGTGAGTTGCCCTTTGGCTAAAAGAAATTCATTTGTTGTTCGAGTCTGACAATCTCGTTCATCACTATCATCTGGATCCGATTCAAAACTGGCATCAACATATCCTCGTATTTTGAGCTCTTGTTGTCCACCAAACACCAAGAACCAATCTTTAGTTCTTCTAAGATACTTTAAGATGGTCTTCACAGCAGTCCAGTGTTTAACACCTGTACTTCTATTTTAGTGGGAGTTTGATTAGAAAATTTTGGTTAGAATTCTAAACTATAAATATAGCCTCTATATTTCTAGTTGAATTAACCATTCTCTACAATTCTTTAGAAGAATTCTCTCTAGCAGATTTTCTCCATCTCTCTCAAGTTTCCTAACAACTTTGAAGAACTATCGTCGAAGATTTGAACTACGTTCGACTTGATTCTCTAAGAGAGATATGTAATCAACTTTGGATTTGATCCAAGCTCAGTCAAAATCTATTTGATGGCAAGGAGCTTACGGTTTACAGGTAAGTAAAACCTAACCTCCTCAATACGTTGTATAATCATAGAACAATATGATCGAGTGTAAGAAAATTTTTAAACTTCTGTTGTGCCACCTTAAAGGTGATTTCTTACACAATTACTTTCAGTTTCTTTCCAAGAGAAAGTGTGCGGCGTTAAATAGTGGAGAAAAAAGTTTTTGTAAAAAAGAGGTATTTGTAAGGAGATAAAATTCGGGTTAAAAAGATAAGTCCATTATGACTTTCTTCCGGCTTTCTTGAGTTACTGGTTTTGTCCGTCTTCTTGGTAAGAGTAGTAATGCCCGAAGGTCTGAATTGTTGAAACGATCTCTGGACAGCTCAGGGTGTCCGACTGAAGGAATAATTATGATGAAAACACAATTGGTGAGTTTCCGTCTATTGGGCTTGCACTATTTTGTCTGGCCTATTGTTGTGTTGCGCCGACCATCTGTGGGACCGGCTTGGCCATCCTAAGTGGAGAACAGTTGTGATAAAAGTGGACTTGACTGAACTTTGAATGGTACAATCATGTGATGACACATGTTGTGTCATTATGGAGGGTGCCTGATGACGACATATTTTATAACATTTTATGCCATCTTTTATGCTTTATTTAACCACTTTTGCTATCCTCTCGTATGCATTTTCATACATTTTAGTTAGTTTTAGTTAGAATTGTGTCACGGTTGCATTTGTTTTGAGTTTTGCAGTTTTTAGGTGAAAATCGTGATTTTGGTCGTTATATGTGCTCGTAGCGGAAGTAGCCGACGTCGTTTGAGCAACCATATGGATTCCGATGAGCCCCGAATCGTAAACTAAGCCTTTTTGGAGTATAATGAACCGTGTGGATGAATTTGGAGTGAATCGGAGCAAGTTGAAAACGAAGCGAAGCGACGGCCGAGTCATCGGACCAGGCGACCCACCTGGCAGGGGACGGGACTCGCCTATCCCGTATGGGATTACAGGCGAGTCCTGTGGGCCCTGTTTTCAGGGCCCAACATCTTTTCCTATATATATGTCTTCCAAATCCGAATTTTCATATACTCTTTCATAATTTGACTTTGCAAGAACCCTAGAGGCTGTTCTAGGTTATTTTCCTTTGATATTACTTTAAGACATCGATTTATGCTATTTTGTTGAGGATTGCTTTGGATTAGTGCGTGATATCTTGACGCAAGATTGACTACCTTGCGGTAACTCTTGTATCTCGACATTCAACAATTCAATAGTTTAATTATGACATCATATTTATCTGCGTTTGTTAGGTCATCTATGAGCATGAGTAGCTAAATCAATTGTTGGTGGTAGTATGGATATCTATGCTAGGGTTTAAGGTTGCATGATTAGATTATATTCGATTCGAGATAGTAGTTGAACTTGATTCGTGTGGTTAACTATTTCACCTGCATATTAGCATGCTAGTTCAGAGTAATCTATCTATGGGCAATTCATTATCACATGATCTAAGGAGAACAATCACGATTAACTATTTCACCTGCATCTTCTCATGCTAGTTCAGGAGTAATCTAACGTGGGCAATTCAATATCGTCGATTGCATGTTTAGTTCAACGTCTGAGTTATCGATACAAACGTAAGCAATCATAGCTAGATCCATATCCATGCTACTACCAACTCTTAGTCTCATTGTTTATCAACAAAGTTCGAATTCGTTGTTGATCATTAGTTTACATATTTAACTTAAAGCTTGATTAGTTCCCGAGAGATAGACACTCGAGGTTATCTTTCACTACACTACGGAGTTAGTGTTAGCGTGAGTTGCCTTTAGGTTACAAATATTAATTTGATACGGTTTGTGACAAAAATTGCTCATCAAAATTGGCGTCGCTGCCAGGGAACTAATTCCTTTTTAGCTTTTTGTGTTTCTATTTGATTTCCAGCTTTAGTATAGAGTTAATTTTTAGGATTTCTATCTGCTTTTCGTGATACTCACGTACATTCTGTTGTTCAGGTAGTTTATGCCAAGCACCCGATCGAGTGAAGAACCTCTTCTTGGTCTTATCGACGAGATTGACAAGGTCTATCACTCAAGGAAGCGATCCTTGAACCATACCAATTATGTGGGAACAGATTCAGAGGGAAGTACAGAGTCAGATTATGCAGATTTTCTATTATGTACACTCAAGATGGCGGAGCACCATACTGAGACGGGTACCAGCAGCAACTAGATCGCCTCTCATGAGGTCGTTCGTTCAGGCGAACCAGGAAAGGATGAAAGGACCGACGATAGTCCTTTATGCTCTTACTCGTGACCTTGAAATCAAAGGTCACATGTTCAGTCAGTTGCAAAGGTTCTACGGGATGCCCAACGAGGATGTGATGGGTTTTCTCAACGACATTGACAACTTTATCATCAATATTCCAAGGCCAGGAGCAGCCGCGGGTGTTACTGATGACGAGATGAAGATGAAAGTATATTGGGACTTGAAGATAGGGCAAAGACTTGGCTAGCTAGGATCGCTGGATTCTGGATCACTTACTACATGGGCACATATTTTTTCGAAGTTTATGGAGAAGTACTTTCACCATACAAAGACTACGCAGCTGAGAGCTGAGATCAGTAGGTTTCGTCAAGACTATGGTGAAACAATCTACATGGCCCTGAAGAGATACAAGGATCTTCTCAACCAATGCCCTCACCACAGCTTCGAGTTGCAAGATCGAGTACAACACTTTTTTTACAGAGGCTTGACTTATGACAATCAAGAGAAGGTGGACTTCCAATGCAATGGCAACATCTGGGACGAGACACCAGAAAAGGGTTGGGATGTCTTTGAAAGGCTTGCTAGAGGATCACAGTTTAGGGATCCCAGAGATGTGTCCAGAAGATGCAATAGAGAAGCTCCGCAAAAGACCGAAGGTCAAGCCAATGTTGTGCAAGGAGGCCGTTTCGACAAGTTTGAGACGGTGATGAAGCAAGCTCTCTTGAACGCCGTGACACCGACTTTGTTGAATAAGGTATGTGGTGTTTGTAATAATTTTGGTCATGGTGCTCACATGTGCAGGTCACCACTAGCAAGAGAGGAGATATACTGGGTTGAAGGCAATGAGCAAGTATTTGCAACCGATGAAGCTGTGTACTATGGATATGATCAGAATAACGGTCTCTATCAGCGTGGAGGTTTCTGGAGGGGTGGTTTCAGGAATAATGGAGGAGGTTTCAACACTTCCAACAAGACATATGGCCCCAATCAAGATCGTAGTAACTTGAACTAAGGTAATGATCATTGCGAGAATCCACAACCAAAACCTTAAGCATCGAAGCCTAAGAGTGAAACACAACAACTCCTTGAAGCATTGAATAAGCTTGCGAAGAACACTGCAGGATTTTTAGCCAAGTATGATCGAGATACGGCCACGACCAATGCAAGGTTAGATACACTTGATGAGAGCAACCGCGATTCGAGGAAGAAATTGTAGGAATTAATTGATCGCGGTGCAAGTAGAGAGCAAGGTAAGCTACAAAGCAACACCGGAAAAACCATGGCGATAAAGATTGTTGGAGATGTCCCCGTGGAAATTGTCATTAGGAATGGTGAAACCACCATCAGACAGGTAGCTGAGTGCGTATGTTGCACTCATGATGACCCACCCACAGTTCGGGTGGAAGACAAGGATATTGGCTCTGAAGTGATTGATATAAGTAGTGACGAGGAAGATGATGACCCCATTCCAGATAGTTTCGATGTTGAGGTTGGGATTGGATCAAAGAATGGTATGAGGGCTATGCTCGATACCGATGCATGTTCCAATGTTCTTCCTCTAAATGTGTATAAGAGCTCTGGTTTGGGGAAGTTGGAGAAAGATGAGTCTGTCGTTCAGCTTGCCAATGGATATTTTGTAAGACCGGTTGGACATGTGCACAAACGATCCAGCGAAAGTTTGTGGTACTTCTATCACAACCAGTTTCATAGTCATGCCGATATTTCGTTTGGGAGTTCAGGATGTCGTTCTACTGGGAAGGACATTCCTACAAAAAGCTCGAGCCTCTCTTGATCTCTACAGGGGAACATGTGAAATCGAGGTGAATGGGAAGCGACGTATGTTGCGAACCACTACTCAACCATCCCCTCCTTTTAAATCTCGCCGTATTGGTTTCTTTGGCCCTCTGTTTGTTTTTAAGTCTTCGCAGATAACAGGTGAACGAGTGAGGATGTTCAAGAGGAAGCATGGCATTCCTTTGTGGGAGTCATAACAAAATCGCTTCATGTGTCGAGCCAACGACCACTAAACAAAGGCGCTTCTCGGGATGCAACCCGAGTTTTACGTTTTGTATTTGCTTTATATTCGTTGCTTGCATGTTTTCATTTTGTTTTTGTGTGTTTCGGGGGTTTGGAAAGATTGAAATTCGAGTTTTTTGGGAGAAAATGGTCATTGGAAGTCTAACTAGTGCAGGGGACCCGCCTGGATTCCAGGTGAGTCGTCCGCACTGGCCAGGATTGGAAAGGGATTCTAGGCGACCCGCCTGGAATCTCATGTGACTCGCCTGGCTTCAGGCGAGTAGCTTGGATCGGTGAGGGTCCGGTGATGTGCGTTTGTCAGACAAATCAAAATTGTAATTTAGTTTAAGCAAATGCTCAACTACAACTAAACAGAAAATTGGTTTGTGTATAGTGGAGTTAAACACGAGTGTCGTTCTCTTACGACCTATGAGCGAAATATTATAGTTTATTCAAAATCAAACAGTTTGTGAAAGCAATTTGGTTTGTAAACTTAAAACTAAGAATCATAGATAATATTAGGTAGATAAACAGAGAGATGAATGCATTGATGATAGACAGAATCATATGAACAATACTCTAGCAACAGGCATCATAGATCTATATAAACATATACTTTACAATACACTATTATGTCCTAGATTTGTCACTAACCTATTCGAACATACGTAGTAACGGCAGTCTAAATTGCAAAGAAGTTAATTCATGCTTATCATAACAACCTCAACCTTCATCGGAACATACTAGTTCATAATCATCCATCTATCATCAACGCAAAGAAATTTAGCTACTCATGCTTGTGAAAACAATCATAACAACAAACAATGAAGTAAACACAATTAACACAATCAAGGAGGATAAAACTAAGTAAATATCACCAATTGTCACCGTCGATGATCAGAACTTCATAATATACCAAGATTGACGATAAAAGTAAACTTGATTGAAAATCTCTGTGTCTGTAAACAATCAAGCGGAATGTAAAAAATACCTAGAAATCTCTTGAGAGAGTCTGTGAATTCTAAGAAGAAAGTTGTAAACAAAAATACAAGTAAAGGGGATATTTATACTAAGGGAAGAATTAGAATTGGAGAAGGAAACAAAAAGGCCCCCATTAAGGAATAAAGTCGACCGACTTAAACAGTCGGTTGACAAGCCCTCCAGCCATACCGGTTGGAGGGGATCCGATACGGCTGGGATAACTCCCAGCCGTACCGGATATGCAGCCAGCCAGTACGGCTGGCTGCATCTAGCTCGACAAATATTGCCCAGCCGTACCGGGTCATAGAGCACCCGGTACGGCTGGGCTCTTCTGTACCCCGTCTCGCCGTTTCTTCTTCAAAAAGTATATTTCGGCCTCGTTTCCTCTTTGGTTCTTCAATATCTTCCAAAAGCACAAGCACCCTTAAAGAAAAATGTCCACGAACAACCGTACAAGCTCCGAATCACCTCCAAGCAATCACAAGTCATTGGGATCTCATCGCAACCACTCCAAAGTCATCCAAATCAAGCCGTTTCGCACGCGAACACCTACAAATGCAAATAAACGAAACGTGGATCTATTCTAGCAATATGCATATGAAAACATACTTAAAACATGCAAAAGACGACTAGTAAGTCCTAGAAAATAGTGCGAAAAGCACTATCATCAAACTCCCCAAACCGAACCTTTGCTTGTCCCTAAGCAAAACAACCTAGACACACTAATGCAAACACATAAACAAATAAGAGTCGCATGCCATGAAAGCTGACCATAACCATTGAACACATCAAAAACTCACGAATGAAAAACATGCTAGGCACACAAGTCAAAAAATTGAAATATACCTCCGTTGGCACATATACATTCTTACATGCCTGAACCCGGTTAAACGAGTTAGCTTCTCACAAAGGAATATATGGGTGAGTCGGAGTGGATACACTTAAGTGTTCCAAACCTTGCCAACAAATAATCACTCACTCTCCAGGAAGTGTCCTGTAAAAAGGGGTACCTATGTTCTAGCACTCACTACATCTGATTGGTAGGCTTAGATCTGTGAAGATCTGCAACGATGTTACTCAATCTATCGATACTTGCATGAATCTGAGGTCTTGACTCTTTTGCTGTTTGCGACTTCATCTTCGACTTTGTCTTGAAGGCGAACCAATACTGGCTCTCATCTATTGGAGCGTGTCTTAGTAACTCTCACCTAGACTACCCAAGACTTCTAACAATCATTCCTAAGTCTTCTTCTAGTCATTACCTGGATGGCAGGTTGAGGATGACTAGGTACAGCAAAACAAAAGATAACAAATAACAAAAACTGAAAATTATAAGAATGTAAAATAATTATATGACATATCACTGAACGCTGCTGCTAGGAAATAAAAACAACTCCACTACTTTGCTTTTTTGGGAGTGCACAAAACTTTTTCTTTTTTTTTCTTTTTTCGACTTCTTTTTTTTTTCTTTTCCATAAATCTAGCAGTAGTTAACAAACTGAAAATACAATTGACCTCCCCAAACATATTCGACAGAATATGGTTGGGTTTACAATAACAATTGACAAAACAAAAAGAAAAACAATAAACAATAAAATATCTATCCTCCCTTCCCCAAACCTGTTCGACAGAACATGGTTATATACAAATTCGCACACAATCTCACTGCTAGCTCTAGATAGGGATCAAGTGTCAGCATAACATGTAAGACGGGAAAATAGACATGCCTCTTCGTCTTCATGCACAAGTGAATGACGTACCAACATAAATTGCACATAATTGCTTTACCGCTTAAGCCTATTCGTGAACCGTTTCCAACCAGATTAACCACAAATAATCCTAATGATCCCAATTGGATTTTAAATGATAGGTCAAGGCTCTACAAGCTCACATGGGTAAGGCTCCCGAGTTTAACCAAGCAAGTTAACGCGACACATGCATTGTAAGAATGTAACATACCAAAAGCTTTACGGTTCAAAGAATTGACATCACATACAAAGCATGTAGATCATTCACAAACAGTTAACATACTCAATAGAAATATTCAAGACATAACACTTGACTCGACATGACATAGCATACATGAGATCCTAATACAAATAACTAATGCATGCGATAAAGTAAACGTGCTAAAGCAGTAAATGCAAAGTGATGAATATCAGTTATACATGCCAAATGTATCAAATCCTAATCTAGAAAATCGACAATAGTAAGCATGACCAATAAACAAACTACTTATCCACGAATCCCTCCCCAAACCTAGCCGAAAGCATGGTCTCCAGCGAGAAGGCTAAAACAAAAAGATGTGGAAAAGTACAACCTGAAAATCGTGGCCTCTGTCGATAAGTAGATGGAAAAGATCACTGCATGGGATCGTCAGATGGTGGAGGTGGAGTCCAAAACTGGGGCCACTGACTCATGAAAGTCTTCTGTATGTCCATATAAGTATCCTGGCGCCCCATGTAATCTGACTGTTGAACTTCTCTTGCTTCTTCCAATGTTGTGTTTGCTCCTCCCATTTTGCAAATTGCTGGCTCCAATGTGTCTCGGTGAACTTATCCCACTTCTGAATAATAGAATCATGAAACTCCTGGTTGTGAGTAGTCACGGAGGAAAGATGCTCTCCAAGGCGAGCCTCAATGCGCTCGTCCACAACATCATAAGTAACAGGGCCATCATCATCATCATGACCCTCATGGTCAACTTGGGCTCTATGTTGTGAGCTAGAACCACCTCTGCTTGCTTTCTTTCGAAGATTCTTTAGAAATGTCCAAATCTGCTTGCAAAAGGATCCATAAGCACTAAAGCGCTTTCGAATGCCTGGAACACCTGCTCCTTCACATAAACATGTAATCAAACAAGGGAAAATACGAGGAGAAGTATGTCCTGCATGGTCAAGAATCCCAAGGAGGATAGTGCGCCAAAGATCAATGAAACCACCGGTGATAATGTGATATATAGCCGAAGCTTGGAGAATGCACAAACTAGAATTACCGGTGATAGGAGTCAAGCTAAACATAACAAATTTCAAGAAGAACTTAGCAACATGATTGAGCTCATTAGCCTTGATGTACATCACCTCATCATCAACCTCGATCCCGGGGTTGCAAAGAAACAAAACCATTTCACGAGGAATAGGAACCACATTGTCTTGATAGACCAAGGAGCTTTGATTCGGCCGCGCCACCTTTTGAGTGCAATTGAAGTAGCCACGGATGGACTTGGTGCTAAAGGCGACCGAGGTGCCTCAAATGGTGATATGAGTGGGTTGAGGAGACAATGTCTTCCATGCTTCCAATGCATCGTAGAACTCATCACAAAGCTCCAAGTCCTAAGTGCCGGGATCACTAAAGAAATTCTCCCATCCATTGCGTTGTGCACAAAGACGGAGCTCATGTCAAGGAGTGTGTCCCGCACTATTATCAAGGGCATTAGGGAAGACGATGCCCCGTTCGGCAATGTAGCGTGATGTGGGATCGCTCCTAGGGGCGGCACCGGGGTCGGGCTGCTCATATGTGCCCATCTTGCCTCGCGACTTTGAGCTTTCTCCAACTACACCCTTTCCCTTAGCCATGTTCAGGCCACTCCCCTTCTTGAGCGTGTGATTCTTCATGCGAGGTGCCATCCTACGATAGAAGTGATCAATAACATCCATAATATAGCATCATCACAATGCAATGCAATGCATGAACCTAACTACAATGCAAGAAAACTCAAAAATTCGACATGACTTGGACGTTCATCATATGCTCCACCAAACACAAGTTCAACCAAAATCAACTCAAATCTTATCAACATACTCTCCCAATCATCAAACAAACATCACATACTCAATACAAATCATGTTCATAACCCATGCTCATTCAACCAAGAACAACAATAATCACCAAATATTCATAAGCTCATAAATTGAAGATGGACAAGTAATCATAGAAGAAACATGCTCAATAGACAATAAAGAAGCTCACAATCATCATATACAAGGCGAAATTGAAGTTCAATTGAAGAAATCCCCAATGTGGAAATTTTAGGGTTCATAGACATACCTCTTGATTTCGTTCAATTCGATGGATGAATGCGAAAACTAAGTAAGTAGCAAGTAAGAGCACGAAAAGAGCTTTGATTCGGTATATAGAACTTTGAATTTGGTGGAAGATTGAAGAAAACCCAAGTTTGGGTGTTAATGGAGGAAGAAGAGTGTTTGGAGAAGAAGAAGAGAATGAAGAAGAAAGAAGGTAAGAAA
>JAQRGC011626845.1:0-10617 GCA_028659135.1 Plantago lanceolata | reverse complement strand
CAACGAACTATCGAAAACGCTCCAAAACTCGCCGTTTCTCGCAAGATCACCTGAAATGCAAACAAACTAAACGTGAATCTATTCTAACAATATGCATATGAAAAAGAACCTAAAAACATGCAAAAGATGGCTAACGAATCCTAGAATATAATGCCAAAAGCATCATCATCAGTCCTGTTGAAATGTTCCTCTTGTACAAGTGCCTTTCTAACAAGGTTTACCAACAGGCTTAAGAGTACTAATTTCTGGACTTGATCCTAATTTAGTCTTAAATGGAATTGCTCATCAAAATTACAAGTTTCCTAACAGATATAGTAGTTAAAATATTTCCTTATGTTTACTGGCCTCTAACTCAATCAACACCAAGCCATTTCAGTCGAGCACCCTTAACGACGCTATTATGCGACCACTGCGAACCCTTGTCGCATTAATAATCAATGGATGAATTAGATTGATTTTGAGATTGTGCTAACGGTTAAAATTATGTTCTAATTTCAGTATAATGTGGCAGTATTAGATATAGACATCCCATAACTTCTATATGGTTGGATCAAGTCTCAAAGAAGGGCAATCCAATATCATCCCAGTTTTTTTGGGTCTTAAGTTTACTGGTCTCTGATCGCGGCCCAACCATTCACGACTGTTGCACCGAGTGGCAACTCGGGCAAGAAGAACACCAGGTACCCTGTTGAGATAGCTAAGCAGCCAGCATGGCTTCCGAAAGGCTTTTTGATGGAGACATGAGAGCGTGAGAATGATGCAACTGTCGGGCTAATTGACCAGTACAATTTTACCCCTGACAAAGAGATTAGATATCGATCAAAGGTCGAGGTCTTGTCTTACCTTGACAAGGTGAAGTCCGGTTCTACCGACGTTGGGCCTTCCGAGAGCCCTGCAAGCAAAAAGAAGCGGTCGAAAACTGATGATTGGGCTTCTGGCAATAGGAGCAAGAAGAAGAGAAAGTATACCCGTAAGCCAAAGTTGTTGCTGCTACTATTGTTATTTATTTAAACTCTTAGATAGAACATAACTTGTTTGATATAGTAGTTAAAATATTGCCTTAAGTTTACTGGCCTCTAACGCAATCAACACCAAGCCATTTTAGTCGAGCACCCTTAACGACGCTATTATGCGACCAGTGCGACCCTTGGCGTATTAATAATCAATGGATGGATTAGATTGATTTTGATATTTCGCTAATGGTTAAAATGATGTACTAATTTCGGTAAAATGCGGCACTATTAAATATAGACATCCCATAACTTCTATATGGTTGGACCAAGTCACAAAGAAGGGCAATCCAATATCATCACTGTTTGTTGGGTCTTAAGTTTACGGGCCTCTGATCGAGGCCCAACCAATCACGACTGGCACCGAGTGGAAGCTCGGGCAAGAAGAAGACCAGGTACCCTCTTGAGATGGCTAAGCAACCAGCTTGGATTCCGGAATGCTTTACGATGTATACGAGAGAGCGTGTGAATGGTGCAACTGCCGGGCTAATTGACCAGTATTATTTTACCCCTGACAAAAAGATTAGATTTCGATCAAAGGTCGAGGTCTTGTCTTACCTTGACAAGGTGAAGTCTGGTTCTGCTGAGGCTGGGCCTTCTGAGAGTCCGGCGAGCAAAACGAAGCGGTCGAAAACTGATGCTGCGGTTTCAGGCAATGGGAGCCCGAAGAAGAGAAAGTATACTCGGAAGCCAAAGTTGTTGCGGCTACTATTGTTATTTGTTTAAACATTTAGATAGAACAGAACTTGTTTGATATAGTAGTTAAAATATTGCCTTAAGTTTATTGGCCTCTAACGCAATCGACACCAAGCCATTTCAGTCACCCTTAACGACGCTATTATGCGACCAGTGCGAACCCTTGTCGCATTAATAATCAATGGATGGATTAAATTGATTTTGAGATTGAGCTAACGGTTAAAATGATGTACTAATTTCAGTATAATACGACAGTATTAAATATAGACATCCCCAAACTTCTATATGGTTTGATCAAGTCATAAAGAAGGGCAATCCACTCTCATCCCAGTTTGTTGGTTTTTAAGTTTACTGGCCTCAGATCGAGGCCCAACCAATCATGACTGTTGCACCGAGTTGCAGCTCGGGCAAGAAGATAACAAGGTACCCTGTTGAGATGGCCAAGCACCCAGCGTGGTTTCCGGAAGGCTTTCCGATGGAGACGAGAAACCATTTGAATGGTGCAACTTCCGGGCTAATTGAGCAGTACTATTTTACCCCTGACAAAAAGATTAGACTGCGATTAAAGGTCGAGGTCTGGTCTTACCTTGACAAGGTGAAGTTCGGTTCTGCTGAGGCTGGGCTTTCTGAGAGCCCGACGAGCAAAGAGAAACAGTCGAAACTGATGCTGGGGCTTCTGGCTGTGGGATCCAGAATAAGAGAAATTATACCTGGAAGCCAAAGTTGTTGCTGCTACTATTGTTATTTGTTTAAACTCTTAGATAGAACAAAATTTGTTTGATATAGTAGTTAAAATATTGCCTTAAGTTTACTGGCCTCTAACGCAATCAACACCAAACAATTTCAGTCGAGCACCCTTAACGACATTTTTATGCGACCAGTGCGAACCCTCGTTGCATTAATAATCAATGGATGGATTAGATTGATTTTGAGATTGTGCTAACGGTTAAAATTATGTACTAATTTAATTAAAATGCGGAAGTATTGAATATAGACATCCAATAACTTCTATATGGTTGGATCAAGTCACAAAGAACGGCAATCCAATATCATCCCAGTTTGTTGGGTCTTAAGTTTACTGGCCTCTGATCGAGGCCCAACAAATCACGACTGTTGCACCGAGTGGCAGCTCGGGCAAGAAGAACACCAGGTACCCTATTTTGATGTCTAAGCAGCCAACGTGGCTTCTGGAAGGCTTTCCGATGGAGACGAGACAACGTGTGAATGATGTAACTGTCGGGCTAATTGACGAGTACTATTTTACCCCTGACAAAAACATTAGATTTCGATCAAAGGTCGAGGTCCTGTCTTACCTTGACAAGGTGAAGTCCGGTTTGGCTGGGGATGGGCCTTCTGAGAGCCCGGCGAGCAAAAAGAAGCGGTCGAAAACTGATGCTGGGGCTTCTGGCAGTGGGAGCCAGAAGAAGAGAAAGTATACCCGGAAGCCAAAGTTGTTGCTGCTACTATTGTTATTTATTTAAACTCTTAGATAAAACAGAACTTGTTTGGTGTAGTAGTTAAAATATTGGATTAAGTTTACTGGCCTCTAACGCAATCAACACCAAGCCATTTCAGTCGAGCACCCTTAACGACGCTATTATGCGACCAGTGCGAACCGTTGTCGCATTAATAATCAATGGATTGATTTTATAATGCGACAGTATTAAATATAGACATCCCCTAACTTCTATATGGTTGGATCAAGTCATAAAGAAGGGCAATCAACTATCATCCCAGTTTGTTGGTTCTTAAGTTTACTGGCCTCTGATCGAGGCCCAACCAATCACGACTGTTACACCGAGTGGCAGCTTGGGCAAGAAGTATACAAGGTACCCTGTTGAGATGGCCAAGCACCCAGCGTGGTTTCCGGAAGGCTTTCCGATGGAGACGAGAAATTGTGTGAATGGTGCAACTTCCGAGCTAATTGACCAGTAATATTTTACCCCTGACAAAAACATTAGACTTCGATCAACGGTCGAGGTCTGGTCTTACCTTGACAAGGTGAAGTCCGGTTATGCTGAGGCTGGGGTTTCAGAGAGCCCGACAAGCAAAAAGAAGCAGTCGAAAACTGATGTTGGGGCTTCTGGCTGTGGGAGCCAGAATAAGAGAAATTATACCCGGAAGCCAAAGTTGTTGCTGCTACTATTGTTATTTGTCTAAACTCTTAGATAGAACCGAAATTGTTTGATATAGTAGTTAAAATATTGCCTTATGTTTATAGGCCTCTAACGCAATCAACACCAAACCATTTTAGTCGAGCACCCTTAACGATGCTATTATGCGACCAGTGCGAACCCACGTCGCATTAAGAATCAATGGATGGATTAGATTGATTTTGAGATTATGCTAACGGTTAAAATTATGTACTAATTTCAGTATAATGCGGCAGTATTAAATATAGACATCCCATAAATTCTATATGGTTGGATCAAGTCACACAGAAGGGCAATCCAATATCATCCCAGTTTGTTGGGTCTAAAGTTTATAGCCCTCTGATCGACGCCCAACCAATCACGACTGCTGCACCGAGTGGCAGCTCGGGGAAGAAGAAGACCAGGTACCCTGTTGAGATGGCTAAGCAGCCAGCGTGGCGTCCAGGAGTCTTTCCGATGGAGACGAGAGAGCGTGTGAATGGTGCAACTGCCGGGCTAATTGACCAGTACTATTTTACCCCTGACAAGAAGATTAGATTTCGATCAAAGGTCGAGGTCTTATCTTACCTTGACAAAGTGAAGTCCGGTTCTGCTGAGGCTGGGGCTTTTGAGAGCCTGGCGAGCAAAAAGAAGCGGTCGAAACCAGATGCATAGGCTTCTGGCAGTGGGAGCCAGAAGAAGAGAAAGCATACCCGGAAGCCAAAGTTGTTGATGCTACTATTGTTATTTGTTTTAACTCTTACATAGAACATAACTTATTTGATATAGTAGTTAAAATATTGCCTTAAGCTTACTGGCGTCTAACGCAATCAACACCAAGCCATTTAAGTCGAGCACCAGTAACGACGCTATTATGCGACCAGTGTGAACACTTGTGGCATTAAAAATCAATGGATGGATTAGATCGATTTTGAGATTGAGCTAACGGTTAAAATGATGTACTAATTTCCTTATAATGCGGCAGTATTAAATATAGACATCCCCTAATTTCTATATGGTTGGATCAAGTGACAAAGAAGGGCAATCCAATATCATCCCAATTTGTTGGGTCTTAAGTTTACTAGCCTCTGATCGAGGCCCAACCAATCACGACTGTTGCACCGAGTGGCAGCTCGGGCAAGAAGAAGAACAGTTACCATGTTGAGATGGCCAAGCAGCCAGCGTGGCTTCCGTAAGGCTTTCCGTGGAGGCAAGAAAGCGTGTGAATGGTGCAACTTTCGGGCTAATTGACCAGTACTATTTTACCCCTGACAAAAAGATTAGATTTTGATCAAAGGTCGAAGTCTTGTCTTACCTTGACAAGGTGGAGTCCGGTTCTGTTGAGGCTGGGCTTTCTGAGAGCCGGGCGAGCAAAAAGAAGCAGTCAAAAACTGATGCTGGGCTTTTGGCAGTGGGAGCCAGAAGAAGAGAATGTATACCCGGAAGCCAAAGTGGTTTCTACTACTATTGTTATTTCTTTAAACTCTTACATAGAACAGAACTTGTTTGATATAGTAGTTAAAATATTGCCTTAATTTTACTGGCCTCTATAGCAATCAATACCAAACCATTTCAGTCAACCACCCTTAACAACGCTATTATGCGACCAATACGAACCCTTGTCGCATTAAGAATAAATGGATTTATAAGATTTATTTTGAGATTGTGCTAACGGTTAAAATTATGTACTAATTTAAGTATAATGCGGCAGTATTAAATATAGACATCCCATAACTTCTATATGGTTGGATCAAGTCACAAAAAAGGGCAATCCAATATCATCCCAGTTTGTTGGGTCTTAAGTTTACTGGCCTTTGATCGAGGCCCAACCAATCACGACTGTTGCACCGAGTGGCAGCTCGGGCAAAAAGAACACCAGGTACCCTATTGAGATGGCTAAGCAGCCAGCGTGGCTTCCGGAAGGCTTTCCGATGGAGACGAGACAGCGTGTGAATGGTGCAACTACCGGGCAAATTGACCAGTACAATTTTACCCCTAAAAAAAGATTAGATTTCGATCAAAGGTCGAGATCTTGTCTTACCTTGACAAGGTGAAGTCCGGTTCTGCTGAGGCTGGCCCTTCCGAGAGTCCAGCGAGTAAAAAGAAGTAGTCGAAAACTGATCCTGGGCTTCTGGCAGTGGGAGCCAGAAGAAGAGAAATTATACCCCGGAAGCCAAAGTTGTTGATGCTACTAGTGTTATTTGTCTAAACTCTTAGATAGAACAGAACTTGTTTGATATGGTAGTTAAAATATTGCCTTAAGTTTACTGGCCTCTTACGCAATCAACACCAAGCCATTTCAGTCGAGCACCCTTAACGACGCTATTATGCGACCAGTGCGAACCCTTGTCGCATTAATAATCAATGGATGAATTAGATTATTTTTTAAATTTTTCTAACGTTTAAAATCATGTAATAATTTCATTAAAAAGCAGCAGTATTAAATATAGACATCCCATAACTTCTGTATGGTTGGATCAAGTCACAAAGAAGGACAATCCAATATCATCCCATTTTGTTGGGTCTTAAGTCTACTGGCCTCTGAACGAGGTCCAACCAATCACGACTGTTGCACCGAGTGGCAGCTCGGGCAAGAAGAAGACCAGGTACCCTGTTGAGATGGCTAAGCAGCCAGCGTGGCTTCCGGAATGCTTTCCGATGGAGATGAGAGAGCGTGTGAATGGTGCAACTGCCGGGTTAATTGACCAGTACTATTTTACCCCTGACAAAATGATAGATTTTGATCAAAGGTCAAGTTCTTGTCTTACCTTGACAAGGTGAAGTCCGGTTTTGCTGAGGCTGGGCCTTCCGAAAGCCCGGCGAGCAAAAAGAAGCAGTCGAAAATTGATGCTGGGGCTTCGGGCAGTGGGAGCCAGAAGAAGAGAAAGTATATCCGGAAGCCAAAGTTGTTGCTGCTACTATTGTTATTTGTCTAAACTCTTAGATAGAAAAGAAATTGTTTGATATAGTAGTTAAAATATTGCCTTAAGTTTACTGGCCTCTAACGCAATCAACACCGAGCCATTTCAGTCGAGCACCCTTAACAACGTTATTATGCGACCAGTGCGAACCCTTTTCGCATTAATAATCAATGGATGGATTAGATTGATTTTGAGATTGAGCTAACGGTTAAAATGATGTACTAATTTCATTATAATGCGGCAGTATTAAATATAGACATGCCCTAACTTCTATATAGTTGGATCATGTCAAAAAGAAGAGCAATCCAATATTATCCGAGTTTGTTGGATCTAAAGTTTACTGGCCTCTGATCGAGGCCCAACCAATCACGACTGTTGCACCGAGTGGCAGCTCGGGCAAGAAGAAAACCAGGTACCCTGTTGAGATGGCCAAGCCGCCAGCGTGGCTTCGAGAAGGCTTTCCGATGGAGACGAGAAAGCGTGTGAATTGTGCAACTTCCAGGCTAAATGACCAGTACTATTTTACCCCTAACAAAAAGATAAGATTTCGATCAAAGGTCGAGGTATTGTATTACCTTGACAAGGTGAAGTTCGGTTCTGCTGAGGCTGCGCCTTTCGACAGCCCGGCGAACAAAAAGAAGCGGTCGAAAACTGATCCTGGGAATTCTGGCAGTGGGAGCCAGAAGAAGAGAAAGTATACCCGGAAGCCAAAGTTGTTGCTGCTACTATTGTTATTTGTTTAAACTCTTAGATAGAACATAAATTGTTTGATATAGTAGTTAAAATATTGACTTAAGTTTACTGGCCTCTAATGCAATCAACACCAAGCCATTTTAGTCGAGCACCCTTAACGACGCTATTATGCGACCAGTGCGAACCCTTGTTGCATTAATAATCAATGGATGGATTAGATTGATTTTGAGATTGAGCTAACGGTTAAAATGATGTGCGAATTTCAGTATAATGCGGCAGTATTAAATATAGACATCCCCTAACTTCTATATGGTTGGATCAAGTCACAAAGAAGAGCAATCCAATATCATCCGAGTTTGTTGGATCTTAAGTTTACTGGCCTCTGATCGAGCCCAACCAATCATGACTGTTGCACCGAGTGGTAGCTCGGGCAAGAAGAAGACCAGGTACCCTGTTGAGATGGCAAAGCAGCCAGCGTGGCTTCCGGAAGGCTTTCCGATGGAGACGAGAAAGCGTGTGAATTTTGCAACTTCCGGGCTAATTGACCAGTACTATTTTACCCCTGACAAAAAGATTAGATTTCGACCAAAGGTCAAGGTATTGTCTTCCCTGGAAAAGGTTAAGTCCGGTTCTGTTGAGGATGGGCCTTCCGAGAGCCCGTCGGGCAAAAAGAAGCGGTCGAAAAGTGATGTTGGGGCTTCTGCCAGTGGGAGAAAGAAGAAGAGAAAGTATACCCGGAAGCCAAAGTTGTTGCTGCTACTATTGTTATTTGTTTAAACTCTTAGATAGAACAGAATTTGTTTGATATAGTAGTTAAAATATTGAATTAAGTTTACTGGCCTCTAACGCAATCAACACAAAGCCATTTTAGTCGAGCACCCTTAACGACGCTATTATGCGACCAGTGCGAACCCTTGTCGCATTAATAATCAATGGATGGATTAGCTTGATTTTAAGATTGAGCTAACGGTTAAAATGATGTGCGATTTTCAGTATAATGCAGCAGTATTAAATATAGACATCCCCTAACTTCTATATGGTTGGATCAAGTCACATAGAAGAGAAATCCAATATCATCCGAGTTTGTTGGATCTTAAGTTTACTGGCCTCTGATCGAGGCCTAACCAATCACGAAAGTTGCACCGAATGGCAGCTCGGGCAAGAAGAAGACCAGGTACCCTTTTGAGATGGCCAAGCAGCCAGCGTGGCTTCTGGAAGGCTTTCCGATGGAGACGAGAAAGCGTTTGAATTGTGCAACTTCCGGGCTAATTGACCAGTACTATTTTACCCCTGACAAAAAGATTAGATTTCGATCAAAGGACTAGGTATTGTCTTACCTTGACAAGGTGAAGTCTGGTTCTGCTGAGGCTGGGCCTTTCGAGAGCCCGGCGAGCAAAAAGAAGCGGTCAAAAACTGATGTTGGGCATTCTGGCAGTGGGAGCCAGAAGAAGAGAAAGTGTACCCGGAAGCCAAAGTTGTTGCCGTACTATTGTTATTTGCTTAAACTCTTAGATAGAATAGAACTTGTTTGATATAGTAGTTAAAATATTGCCTTAAGTTTACTGGCCTCTAACGCAATCAACACCAAGCCATTTGAGTCGAGCTCCATTAACGACGCTATTATGCGACCAGTGAGAACCCTTGTCGCATTAATAATCAATGGATGGATTAGATTGATTTTGAGATTGAGCTAACGGTTAAAATGATGTACAAATTTCAGTATAATGCGACAGTACTAAATATAGACATACCCTAACTTCTATATGGTTGGATCAAGTCACTAAGAAGAGTACTCCAATATCTTCCGAGTTGGTTGGATCTAAAGTTTACTGGCCTCTGATCGAGGCCAACCCAATCACGACTGTTGCACCGAGTGGCAGCTCGGGCAAGAAGAAGACCAGGTACCTTGTTGAGATGGCCAAGCAGCCAGCGTGGCTTCCGGAAGGCTTTCCGATGGAGACGAGAAAGCGTGTGAATTGTGCAACTTCCGGGCTAATTGACCAGTACTATTCTACCCCTGACAAAAAGATTAGATTTCGATCAAAGGTCAAGGTATTGTCTTACCTTGACAAGGTGAAGTCCGGTTCTGCTGAAAGTGGGCCTTCCGAGAGCCCGGCGAGCAAAAATTAGCTGTCGAAAACAGATGTTGGGCTTTTGGCAGTGGGAGCCAGAAGAGGAGAAATAATACACGGAAGCCAAAGTTGTTGCTGCTACTATTGTTATTTGTTTAAACTCTTATATAGAACAGAAATTGTTTGATATAGTAGTTAAAATATTGCCTTAAGTTTACTGGCCTCTAACGCAATCAACACCAAGCCATTTCAGTTGAGCACCCTTAACGACGCTATTATGCGACCAGTGCGAACCCTTGTCGCATTAATAATCAGTGGATGGATTAGATTGATTTTGAGATTGAGCTAACAGTTAAAATGATGTACTAATTTCAGTATAATGCGGCAGTATTAAATATAGACATCCCCTAACTTCTATATGGTTGGATCAAGTCACAAAGAAGAGAAATCCAATATCGTCCGAGTTTGTTGGATCTAAAGTTTACTGGCCTCTGATCGAGGCCCAACCAATCACGACTGTTGCACCGAGTGGCAGATCGGGCAAGAAGAAGACCAGGTACCCTGTTGAGATGGCCAAGCAGCCGGTGTGGCTTCCGGAAGGCTTTCCGGTGGAGACGAGAAAGCGTGTGAATTGTGCAACTTCCTAATTGACCAGTACTATGTTACCCCTGACAAAGAGATTTGATTTCGATCAAAGGTCAAGGTATTGTCTTACCTTGACAAGGTGAAGTTCGGTTCTGCTGAAACTGGGCCTTCCGAGAGCCCGGCGAGCAAAAAGAAGAGGTCGAAAACTGATGTTGGGGCTTCAGGTAGTGGGAGCCAGAAGAAGAGAAATTATACCCGGAAGCCAAAGTTGTTGCTGCTACTATTGTTATTTGTTTAAACTCGTAGATAGAACAGAAATTGTTTGATATAGTAGTTAAAATATTGTCGTAATTTTACTCGCCTCTAACGCAATCAACACCAAGCAATTTCTGTCGAGCACCCTTAACGACGCTATTATGCGACCAGTGCGAACCCTTGTCGCATTAATAATCAATGGATGGATTAGATTGATTTTGAGATTTAGCTAACGGTTAAAATGATGTACTAA